>CAJQUW010013615.1:0-47067 GCA_907163375.1 Prostheceraeus crozeri | reverse complement strand
GATTTTCAATGACGCAAGTCGGAACAATTTGACGCAGAAAACCATTTTTATCAACTGAATTCGTCACTTCAGATACGTGACATGACGCAAGTCGGTCTTATGGACGCAAAATGGTATATTAGATCGCAAGAAGTATATTTGACTTCAAGCATGAAGTAAATGAAAATTGAAGTCAGACTTTTTGACGCAGTTCGTATATTGACTCAAAATCATGAAATAAATTCTGAAAACTTCCTGACGAGTCCGAAACAAATTTTGACGCATTTGGTATATTTGACTCAAAAACGATCGATAATGCAATGCGGTATATTCATTATCTAAATATACGGTAGAAGTTCTCTCAACAATATTATGCATGGAATAAAGCGCTTATCTCAAAAGAACAAGTCAATCATGGAATCAAATAGGCCTATATCAAATGATGCCCAAGATTTACAATCTTAGTTCAGACAGCGGTTATGCGTAAATTTTGCACAACAGAAATATGGCGATCATGCTTTCTTCCAATTCAATGTTATCCACTGTTAGAAATTATTTGTCAGGATAATTTGCTTTATTAAGTTCCAATGATCATCACACTATAGAATGAGCTAATCGCAGGAGCAATTTTTCTGTCATCTGGCATTCATCGTAATTGAAACATAATTTGCAGAATGTTCGATCGATTAATTAGAAAATTGCCATTCTCATGTCAAGTAATGAGACCTAAAAGTTGACACTCTGTTTATCAGCAGGGCAAAACGACATGCCTGAATAGTAGGCCTTGGCCTACATTCTTTGGTTTTAATTCACGGGATCGTCAAGTAGGCAAGTCATTTCTTGAAAATGTCATGAAACTGAAGGCAGGACTTGTGGAATTGAAAACTGAAGAAATTGTTTAGGTCTAATTTTTGGAATGTGAATTTAGCAAGGAAGTGGAGGGAGCACAAGTATGGAAGTTGCAATTTTCCGAAAGCAATGGACCTATTGTCAATAATGATCTTTGTGAAGGGATATAACAGCAGAGCATTTATAGGCCTCACACCAAGTGAGAAAAATTAGAGGAAAAATTGATAAAACAATAACAATTATACAAATATGAATGTTCATATTTGTTATTCTTGTCCTAGATATTAGATTATGTGTCCTAGATTAGATTAAGTATTAGATTGTATTAGATTATAGAACAAGAATAGAAGGATATCAGCAGATGTCACTTCCCTTTCAGACTATGGTTTTCAATGATTTTTGTTGTTATTTTCTTGATATTGTTATTTATGAATTGAAGCCAAAATAGGCTACCAAAATTCACTCAAAGCATTCGATAGGGCTGCTGAGGTTCTTAAAGTTATTTTTATATGCTGGATTAGAAAATGAGAGAATCTAAGAAACAAGAAATCGCAGTGGGCTGCAATGGTATGAATACACATGTAGAGATACGATAATTAGACTTCTAAAATATCCTGTCACATGCATGTGCAGATATCATCAGTTACGAGAAAAACATTGCTGTCTACTTTCGTCTGCATTGTACCATAGCTAAGTTGCGCCAATGATGAATGCTGAAGCACTGCCATGTCGCCTTCTTTAAATCGCACCCTCCGAGCAAACGGATACCCTAATCAGCATCTTATAGTTTCTCCGGATATATCCACGGAATCTTCACGGTGAACGGATGCACACCAGTCTTTCTACGCCAGGAGCCGCTTGGGATATCCAGTCTATCTCCGCGTGGATAACAAATTTTTATCCCAAGGAGATTCGCATCTTATAAGCAGATATGTTTGATATCCAACCGATATCTGGTTCGTTGTTTCTGACTGATATCCGTGCTATCGGCTGTGCATTTCTGGCTATCCGCTGGATCAACCTTTGTTAACAATGGATATGTAGCAATCGCGAATTCGATGTCAGTTTGCTATTAAATCAAAAAAGTTATCAGCTAGCCAAGCTGCTGTTTTATTTTCCAATCTTACAAATTTTCACCGATATGACGGCTGTTCACGTAAAAAGGATTTTCAAATTACATCTTACATAAAAATCAAAATATCAATGTTGATAAGTTGAACATTCATCTTTGTTATTGAGGCTTGGTTTCATAGATTTTATTTATATGGCCTCTCTGAAACGTGGTTAATGCTGTTTGTATCAAACGCTATCATTTTGACTGTAAACGGGAAAGCTATGACAGGAGAGCAACTTAGGTGATGTTTGAGTACACTTGAGTCTTTGTTTGTGGCATGTTCTTTAAAGCGTGTATGGAGTGAAGGACTGTACTCTCGATATAATTACTTTTACACGTTTTGCATGTTATTTCATACACTACCATAGCTCTCAAACAGATGTTGCTGTCAGCAATAACGCACTGATTCAATTTACACTTATGTTTGGAATGTGATTTTCTCAAAGCCATTCGTAAATAGAAAATCACATTCCAAACATAAGTGTAAATTGAAAATCAGTGCGTTATTGCTGACAGCAACATCTGCTTGAGAGCTATGGTAGTGTATGAAATAACTGCAAAACGTTTTAAAAGCAATTATATCGGGAGTACAGTCCGTTCACTCCACACACGCATTAAAGAAAATGCCACAAACAAAGACTCAAGTGTACTCAAACATCACCTAAGTTGCTCTCCTGTCATAGCTTTCCCGTTTACAGTCAAAATGATAGCGTTTGATACAAAACAGCATTAACCTACGTTCAGAGAGGCCATATAAAAAAAATCTATGAAACCAAGCCTCAATAACAAAGATGAATGTTCAACTTATCAGCTACATTGATATTTTGATTTTTATGTAAGATGTAATTTGAAAATCCTTTTTACGTGAACAGGCCGTCATATCGGTGAAAATTTGTAAGATTGGATAATAATACAGGCAGCTTGGCTAGTGACAACTTTTTTGAATCAATTTAAAATGCTGCTTAAAGAAAATTATATCTCATTATTGAATATCAGTTTGCTATCCCTACGCTGTCATCTAGTATTTGATTTCGATATTCGTTGGTTATCCATTCGATACGTGATAGGCTATCCGCCATTAAGCTGAACAATCCAGTATCCAACTAATCCTCAGATCGGACAGATAATTGCAATCTATACAATCCGGGGATCCACTGGCTTCTGGCACAGTTTTTGACTGAAAGCCGAATGACGATTCTCATCTTACCTACCTACACGTACACACAACTAAAACATTCAAGCAATTCATGCAGTAACAGAAAAAACAGACAAAAATAACAGAGATGCCGACAAGCCTCAAGCAACATAATTTTTAATCCAGTGGATACAGCAACGCATCCATGAGGATTCAAAACTATACCGACTTTGAGGTATACATGAAAAATTACTGAAAATACTTGTATTTTTCAACATTAGGAGGCTTGCCAAATCTGAATGTGAATAGCTCACAGACAGATTTGCGTGCACAGAAAATGATCTGAAGAAACTACATATAAAAAGTCTTCGTCCCTATTGCATCGAAATGTGTTTTTCCTTGATCGTGTTTGACAAGATTAAGGAATCGGATATAACTCGGCAGATTGCGCAGCTTCGTGGTAGGCTTATTTCATTCTGTGAAAAGTCTCATTTTCGGCATCGTTCCTAGCAGAATCTCGTTGTGGCTGTTTGACTATTTCTGTGCAACTAGTGATCTTTGAACTCGTGCGATCAGGCCATAGAAGTGGATTAGGCCTATCCATGTATTCTACCGCTCTGTGTCGCTCGAAAGGAAGTAGCACTGAAGACGCGTAGCGCCAGACGATTTAGGCTGATCATTTGAAAGGTATATGCAGTGTTACTGATCTAAAAATCTATGACATCAAAAATCCAAGATTTTGATCTGCAAATGACTGAAATCAATGATAATTTTCTACAGAGCCCATGCAGCTCAGAACATTAAAGCATGTCAAGCTTGAGATATCTACTAATTATAATTGTGAAACATAGGAATTTCCTCAATGCCATTTTCAATGGGAACGAGAAGAATGGATGGTGAAATGCTCCTACCTCAATGGTATCACATAGCAAAACAGACGGCCTTAATCATGCAATTAAGGCCGTCTAATTTGGAATTGGAGATAAAAAGACGATTTTCATAGAAAAATGACATGTGAAATATCGACGGACAACCCTACTTACTCAGTAACAATGAAATCGATGACACAGCACCCGGCCGTAATGGAATGGCAAAAGGAATGTTTAGGCTCACATAATAGGGTCCAGTAGTTGAAATGATTTCCGAGTTTTATTTAAGTAAACCTTCTTCAGAGAATTGTCGTGAGGCATGCACTTCTACTCTTCTATAATAAAATTGTCAATTCGAAGATGAAGCAAAACAAAAAATCCTTATAACGTTGTGTTTCTGCAACTTCTGCAAAAGATTTTGACCAATTATTGTAAGGTAGAATTCTTTAACCCACTGCGCAATGACTATGCTTGTCCCTCCTGACGCTCTATTGACTTTCTGTTGATTATTTTTAGCTTTTTTTCCCCTTAAGAAGCGTGAATACGCGAAACGTCGGTCCTGTAAGCCTACATAGTTTTTATTACAATTTTATAGCCAATAAATTCTTTAAGAAGACACCACTTCTGGCTCATGAAGAATCGTCTGTTTGCGACAATCGTATTCATCAAATACAGTGTGAATTCCAAAAACAATAATTAGTATTGTAGGTAGTTATTTATAGAACTTTATTATTGTAGTTCTATATTAGTATTACAGTATCATAGAACAATGATAATAGTATTATTAGTTCTCCAACGTTATCAAAATGTTGTCATCAGCCTCCCCAGCCAAAAATACAAATTTTTCTAGGCTTTTAGGTTTTCAAAAATCTCTCGAAATCTGCACGAGCGAGATCAAACAAAAATGGGAGACATTAATTTGGGACGGCAGAAAATGGGAAGCATCATCAGCAAAGCTATAGCAAAGGATGTAAGCCTAATACAATCCATGAAGACTGGAAACAAATGGAATAAGATTAAAGCAAGTAGGCCTATACATGTAGTCTGCCAACTACGTTCAACTAGAATACTGCAGGTACTATGGTACTGTCCCAAATCGGAATTCCCAGCTAACACACATGTAAATACAAATCTACTTGATGCACCACACTATCCCGAAGAAGGATTCTTCAGATGCCCTCAAACACAGTCTATTAATCACGACTTTCGACTTTGATGCTCAGAGAAATTGATGAGCCAGTCGCTGCAGTGTCGATTTTATCCTTCTAGATGAATTTTGATAACTATGAAGCAATGGGAAAAATTCTCCTAACAAATTATACTTTGGTGTAAATAACGAATCCTTTTTAAGAGATGAAAGAAGAAATAGAGACGGGCTGATGATACCGCAGTACATGAAAAAGTACATGCATAGGCTATACCCTCATTCAGGCTAAAATTCAAACCGCAAGCCATATCCATTATTATAACAATGATATGAGACAAGTCGTTTCTCAAAATAACAAAATGATGTATCTTTCAATACGAACGAATTTCAACTTCGACCGAAAGTCTGAGTGCTTTATTGTCTTAGAGTATGATAATAGAGCACTATTTGATTTAAAGCATATTTGCCATTTGAAAGCAGTGCTATTTTTTCTCTTAGAAAATATAGCACCGGTGAGGAAAATAAAGTTCAGTTATCCTAGATCCACATTTGTCTCAAGTTAAATGATGTACATCTGCGATTTACGGCAACTCTAATTTCACAGTCATAGATATATTTCAACCATTGCACCATTTCTATTCAATATTATTCTCCTGGTGTCTGCTTTTGGATTTGTAATCAAATTATGTGCTACTCTGAGAGGTAGGCAAAACACTAATTTGCGCTATGCTTTCGACAGCAAAATGCAGCTTCAAAATCTGTTTCATGGCAGGCCTATGTGAAATGGAGAAGATCCTTTTCAAGAACTCATACCTAAAATGCTGCTTCGTTCCTATGCCGCTAGTTGACTGCTTCTTGACAAGCATCCTTCCTTTCGGTTCATGTTTCTCTACAACCAAGTTTGTGTACATACGCATCAGGCCAATTGTATTACTTAAATCGATGAATTAATTTATAGATTATTTGCTGGTGTTAACGATGATTTTACTGTGTTTTGTAAGCTCACTGCTATATAGCCGTTTTTCATTTGAAGCAAAATATAAATTTGTAGTAGAAATGTATTATAGTATGAAATTATTTTCTTGTCCATTCCTGCAAATGCGAATATACATGTACCTATTTATCACTATGCATAAGGCTTATATTCGTAGCAGTAGGATGTTGCCATTTTTATGTTGCATTTAAATTCCAATGAACAAACAGGCAAAACATGTCCATGCAGGCTTTCCAAAAGTTAGATGTAATTGAAGCAACTGCAAAAACGTGAATTGTGGTAAACGCCATTAAAGAAATGACACTATTTTATAGCATGCAGCTACTTTGCTTTGGGGCTGGAAATGGACTTTCACTTAAGATATTGTTGAAATTTTGTTTCATAAGCATTGGAATGATAAGGTGGACCGGGGCAAGCTGTGAACAAAGTGACCTTGTAGAGAAGAATATCGAATAAAAGCACCTTAATTGACAAAGATGTCCCCTAGCTTTGTTAAAGTATAGGCCTTAATATTCAAATCATAACACTATTTGTAAATTGCAGATAGAATCTATGTTTTTCGTAGTGAGTAGTTCGCCATTTTTTTTACTTTTTTGCCCACGGTATTACTGTATGCGTATCAATTCATCATCTCAAACTAAAGGTCATTTTCACAGTTTTCTGCTTGAGGCTCATGTGTGCTCTTAAGATTGCAGGTTAATTGTCAATTTTCATGATTTGTATTGATTTCAGCTGTAGAGATTTTGCTATGGGAATGGTATTGTGCAAAGTTCACAAGTGTGACGTGGCAAAATTCTTTCCCTGAGGAAACGTTTTTTCAATGTGACAAATAAGTGGAGATTGGCACGATTGCCACTCTCAAATAAGCACGAGTCGACACTGAGAATTAGGCCTAGCTTAAAATGTCACACTTGTGACTACAGAACATTTAAGAAATCGTATGAGACTTACAGGGCAGTTTTACTACCCGTTTGTTTATTTTCTTTACCCAGAAACTATACAAATATTTTTATATTTTGTAGACCATTGAATATTCATACTTTGCGAACTTCTGCCAAATTATGGTTACATTATTGTGTAAGGTGACCATTTGATCAAGATGAATAATTCTAGGATTTGTATGGCAACTTGCCCTGAGCATGTTGACGCAGTTTTCATTTTCTGTTTTTACTGCATTTGTGCAAAATTTCTGCATGTCGCTAAGTGACGAGTAAAGATTGCTGAGAGTTATTGGCCAAATCTGTCTAGTGCTCTATCATCAGTGTCTAACATATATTGGAAAAAATTAATTTCTCGATTTAATATGATGCATTTATGCAAGACAGGCGGTCACCCTACTATATAGTCATGGAATTCGGAACCTTAAAATTTACCCACTTCAATTAGATTATGGTAGCCTTTTTATTGACTATCTTGAATAATAAATTCTAAGGGGACCAATATTCAACCAGTCCCTCTGATTCTACCAGGCCATATTTGCATGCAAGCCTAAACTATATGAAGAGGTAGAGACGTTCTGTAACTTACTCTGTGATGGTTGATCGCGATTATGAATGCATGATTCTCCCATATAGTCAGTAGATGACGCAAGTTAGACAAAATGACGCCAAGTTGGACATTTTGACGCAGTCAGACTTTTTGACGCAAATGGACTTTGTTCCGCACGCTCGCATCTCTCCAAATTTGGTGTACAGGTGAGTTTTGCTGAGATGTATTCAATACATGCTTTCAATACTTTCCGCCGGTTTCGGTTTCGGAGACTCCAGATTTTCGTTCTTACTGACGCAAGTCATACTTTTTGACTCACGACGGCATTCTGACACGTTGGACTATTAGACTCAAGTCAGACGTTTTGACGCAATATTGAATATTTGACTCACGATTGCATAATAAGTTGGAGGGGAGAATCATGCATTCATAATCGCGATCAACCATCACAGAGTAGTTAAGAACGTCTCTACCTCTTCATATAGTTTATGCTTGCATGCAAATAGGGCCTGGTAGAATCAGAGGGACTGGTTGACGAGGTCCCCTTAGAATTTATTATTCAAGATAGTCAATAAATAGGCTACCATAATCTAATTGAAGTGGGTAGATTTCAAGGTGACGAATTCCCTGACTATATAGTAGGGTGACCGCCTGTCTTCCATAAATGCATCATATTAAATCGAGAAATTATTTTTTCCAATATATGTTAGACACTGATGATAGAGCACTAGACAGATTTGGCAATTAACTCTCAGCAATTTTTAGTCGTCACCACTTAGCGACATGCAGAAATTTTGCACAAATGCAGTAAAAACAGAAAATGAAAACTGCGTCAACATGCTCAGGGCAAGTTGCCATACAAATCCTAGAATTATTCATCTTGATCAAATGGTCACCTTATACACAATAATGTAACCATAATTTGGCAGAAGTTCGCAAAGTATCAATATTCAATGTCTACAAAATATAAAAATATTTGTATAGTTTCTGGGTGCAGAAAATAAACAAACGGGTAGTAAAACTGCCAAGTCTCATACGATTTCTTAAATGTTCTGTAATCACAAGCATGACATTTTAAGCTAAGCCTAATTCTCAGCGTCGACTCGTGCGCGAATCCAATCACCACTTATTGGTCACCTTGAAAAAACGCTTCCTAAGAAAGAATTTTGCCGCGTCACACTTGCGACTTTTGCACAATAGCATTCCCATAGCAAAATTCTATACAGCTGAAATCAATAAAAGTCATGAAAAATTGACAAACCTGCAATCTTAAGAGCACACATGAGCCTCAAGCTGAAAACTGTTAGCTTGAGAAAAAAGGGTCTTAAACTGTTAGACCCTTTAGTTTGAGATGATGAATTGATGCGCATACAGTAATAACATGGGCAAAAAAGTAAAAAAATGCCGAACTACTCACTACGAAAAACATAGATTCTATCTGCAGTTTACAAATAGTGCTATGAATTAATATTAAGCCTATACTTTGACAAAGCTAGGGGGACATCTTTGTCAATTAAGGTGCTTTTATTCGACATTCTTCTCTACAAGGTCACTTTGTTAACAGTTTACCCCGTCCACCTTATTCTAATGCCTATGAAACAAATTTCAACAATATCTTAATTGAAATTCCATTTCCAGCTCCCTAAAGCAAAGTAGCTGCATGCTATAAAATAGTGTCATTTCTTTAATGGCGTTTACCACAATTCACGTTTTTGCAGTTGCTTCAATTACATATAACTTTTGGAAAGCGTGTATTAGTCCGGCAGCCAGAGCGAGTTCCTGCAGGGAACGAAGCCGAAAGTGAGACTTTCACAGAATGATGTACACCATATGCCTACTACTAATCGGCACGTCTGCCGAGTTCTAGTGAGTTCCCCTTCTTGTCAGATAAGATCAAAGAAAAACACATGTAAATCCAATGGGACGTAGATTGCAATTTTTTGTTAAAATGAATTATTCTATGTTTTCTCTGATTAAAGGAAAAGTACTAAGCCCAGAGTCATAATTTTTGGCATAGAATGTCTTCAGGTCATTCCTATTATGTGCATGTGCTTTTATCATGCAACTAATCGGCAATGTATGTGAGAATGTGGTTGAATGTGGATAAAGTTGCTCAAAATGTTTGTGTTTGCCGACATTAAGAGGCTTGGCAAATCTAAATATGTATAACTTTGTAGAAAGGGTGCATGAACTTGATTGGAAATGACCCGAAGACATTGCATGCCAAAAATTATGACTCTGGCTTAGTTACTTTTCGTTTAATCATAGAAAACATACAAAATTTCATTTTAGCCAAAAACTGCAATCTGCGTCCCATTGGATTTACATGTGTTTTTCTTTGATCTTGTCTGACAAGAAGAGGAACTCACTAGAACTCGGCAGACGTGCCGATTCGTAGTAGGCATAGGGTGTACATCATTCTGTGAAAGTCTCACTTTCGGCCTCGTTCCCTGCACAAACTCTTTCTGGCTGCCGGACTATATGGGCATGTTTCGCCTGTTCGTTCATTGGAATTTAAATGCAACATAAAATTGGCAACATCCTACTGCTACGAATATAAGCCTGCATAGTGTTATTCGCATTTGCAGGAATGGACAAAAAAATAATTTCATACTATAATACATTTCTACTATAAATTTATATTTTGCTTCAAATGAAAAACGGCTATATAGCATGAGCTTACAAACACAGTAAAGTCACGTTAACAACAGCAAATAATCTATAAATTAATTCATCGATTTTAAGTAATACAATTAGCCTGATGCGTAGGACACAAACTTGGTTGGTTGTAGAGAAATATGGACCGAAAGGAAGGATGCTTGTCAAGAAGCAGTCAACTAGATAGCGGCATAGGAACGAAGCAGCAATGAGTTTTTGAAAAGGATCTTCTCCATTTCACATAGGCCTGCCGTGAAACAGATTTTGAAGCTGCATTTTGCTGTCGATAGCATAGCGCAAATTAGTGTATATGCCTACCTCTCATAGTAGCACATAATTTGATTACAAATCCAAAAGCAGACACCAGGAGAATAATATTGAATAGAAATGGTGCAATGGTTGAAATATATATAGGACTGTGAAATTAGAGTTGCCGTAAATCACAGATGTACATCATTTAACTCGAGACAAATGTGGATTTAGGATAACTGAACTTTATTTTCCTCACCGGTGTTATATTTTCTAAGAGAAAAAATAGCACTGCTTTCAAATGGTAAATATGCTTTAAATCAAATATAGTGCTTTACTATCATACTCCAAGACAATAAAGCACTCAGACTTTAGGTCGAAATTGAAATTCGGTTGTATTGAAAGATACATTGTACATCATTTTGAGCAATGACTTATCTCATGTCATTGTTATAATAATGGATATGGCTTGTGGTTTGAATTTTAGCTTGAATGAGGGTATAGCCTATGCATGTACTTTTTCATGTACTGCGGTATCATCAGCCCGTCTCTATTTCTTCTTCATCTCTTAAAAAGGATTCGTTATTTACACCAAAGTATAATTTGTTAGGAGAATTTTTCCCATTGCTTCATAGTTATCAAAATTCATCTAGAAGGATAAAATCGACACTGCAGCGACTGGCTTATCAATTTCTCTGAGTATCAAAGTCGAAAGTCCTGATTAATAGACTGTGCTTGAGGGCATATCGGTGAGGGCATCTGAAGAATCCTTCTTCGGGATAGTGTGGTGCATCAAGTAGATTTGTATTTACATGTGTGTTAGCTGGGAATTCCGATTTGGGACAGTACTATAGTACCTGCAGTATTCTAGTTGAACGTAGTTGGTAGACTACATGTATAGGCCTACTTGCTTTTCATCTTATTCCATTTGCTTCCAGTCTTCATGGATTGTATTAGGCTTACATCCTTCGCTATAGCTTTGCTGAAGATGCTTCCCATTTTGTGCCGACCCAAATTAATGTCTCCCATTTTTGTTTGATCTCGCTCGTACAGATTTCGAGATTTTTGAAAACCTAAAAGCCTAGAAAAATTTGTAGTTTGGTCGGGGAGGCCTGAACTAATGGTAACATTTTGATAACGTTGGAGAACTAATAATGCCATTATCATTGTTCTATGATACTGTAATACTAATATAGAACTACTATAATAAAGTACTTTAAATAAATACTATATTATAATACTAATTATTGTCTTTGGAATTCACACTATTTGATGAATACGATTGTCGCAAACAGACGATTCTTCATGAGCCAGAAGTGGTGTCTTCTTAAAGAATTTATTGGCTATAAAATTGTAATAAAAACTATGTAGGCTTACAGGACCGACGTTTCGTGTATTCACGCTTCTTAAGTGCAATAAAACTAAAAACAATCAACAGAAAGTCAGTAGAGCGTCAGGAGGGACAAGCATAGTTATTTACGCAGTGGGTTTAAGAATTCTACCCTTACAATAATTGGTCAAGATCTGTTGCAGAAGTTACCAGAAACATAGCGTTATAAGGATTTTTTGTTTTGCTTCATCTTCGAATTGACAATTATATTATAGAAAGTAGAAGTGCATGCTCACGACAATTAAGGCGGTCTAATTTGCTATGTGATACCATTGAGGTAGGAGCATTTCACCATCCATCTTCTCGTTCCTATTGAAAATGGCATTGAGGAGATTCCTATGTTTCGCAGTTATGATTGGTAGATATCTCAAGCTTGACATGCTTTAATGTTCTGAGCTGCATGGGCTCTGTAGAAAATCATCATTGATTTCAGTCATTCAATCGAGCTATTCAGGGCAAGATGTCTATTAAAACCAAATTAAATGGAGCAGTTCCCGTTTAATACAAAGAAATTTCATTGGCAATTCAATGCATTACAAAAAGGCGGGCATTAATGCCATTTAATGCCCGCCTGCAATAGACATCCACAAGTCATATAACGCTTTATAACAATGAATAGAAAAGTCTAACATTCTTACATAAAAAACGAAGGTTTCATACCATCCTTTTCCAAAACAGCTACGGGATTTTTCCTTTTCACTTCTATTTCTGCATTGTTCGCAATTTTGACATCAATATTCCTTTGCATTAGATGCTCTTTTTCTTTACGATTCTTATCCAAACACTCTGTAAGGGTATGTGATAAGCGTATTCGCTTTGAAACATTGATTTTCTTGGTATAATGGTCAATAGTCTCTAATTTCTCATCTCCCGTCACAATCTGAATGTCTTGCGGTGGAACCCCTACGTCGGACAACGACGTAACAACAGAAGATCGTATACAATGATTAGTATATTTCATTGATAGCGAAGCATCTTTCGAGATGTTTTTCATCACATCATCTAGAGTATTCTTCCCGACAACCATTTTATCGGAATACCATCGTCCTGGTAAGAAATTATTTAAGTGGTTTTGGAAACAGGCATATAACTGTTGCTGGTCTCAGATCAATGTATTTTTTCATCAATTTGAATGGACACTGCTCATCTTCTGGCTTTTCAAACATGACAATGCATTTTCTTTCGTTAGGTTTTTTGTAATTAGTACATTTTGACAACTGGGGTTTTTTTAGGTCAACATACTTAGGTCCTACAAACCAGATGTAGGACAAATTGAGAATATGACGGAATTTTTGTCGAGACCTCTTAGCCATTCTCGTCCGCGAAATCCGAAGTGCCAAATAATCTTGAATTAACTTCTCGTTGCAGTCTGACTGGATCACTTCGGTTGAAATATGTATTGATCAGTTTCATATCTTTTTCGTTGATGTCTTTATATCCCGATTCTCTTTCTTCTGTAGTTCTTGGTTCTTCCAGATAACGTGTTGTACATGCACTTTCGTAATCTTCAACTGCTCAAAATCCGGATTTCCAATTATACTTCTACCATTTGTTGTTAGTACATGCCTGTGTATTGCAGCTTTCATGCAGTTATATGTTTGGGGCTTGAAATTCCTGCCATCTTTCCTTTTTGAATTGAGGAGCCAATACTGCAGATATTTCAACAGGGTCTTATTGTCTTGACTTTCAAAATCTGCATTCAATCCTTCTTTTCTTAGAAATTCTTTAAACTTGCGAACATAAAATTTTGTTTGTGTTGCTGTTAATGTGTTATCCAAACAGGAATGAGCCTCTTGGATGTTCGTTTCAATGCTTTTGAGTCTTTCTTCATTCTCAATGTTAGAAAGATAGTCATCAATTTCTTCCAAGGTCAGTCCAGTTATGCAACAATCAGGAAATTTGCTGAAGTCAATATAGACGTCGTCAAAAAGGCCATGATAACAAATGATATTTTTCAAACTTACCACGCCATCCTAACCCTAGATATTCAAACATAGACTTCCAAATTCATACTCGAAAATATGTAATAGATAATGCATAGATTTTAGGTCATTATTGCTATAATTACCGAGAGCCGAAGGCTCGAGGTCATTATGACAAATAATGACCGAAGAAATCTATGCATTATCTGCTATAATGCATGACCTTTTTCATAGAAGTTTGCACCAGGTTAATAATTTCCATAGAAATTAATAATACCATAGAAAGTCCTAGAATGGAAATTGCATGAAAATTATGGCACAATCACGGGGAACTTAGTTGGGGCAAAAAGCAAATTTTGCGAGCTGGCTTTCTTGTTTTCGGGTTGGCATTTTTAATTATCAAGTCAATTTGTGATCTGGATTGTTGCCCCTAGCCCAAAGATCATGTACACAAAAGCAATAGTGAATTTACAAAATACTACAGCAACATGATGACAAAGAAGGAAATCCTGTAAAACGTTCTGTAACGTTAATCATTTTGAAATATCGCTCCTATTATCAATCAAGAGTATAATCAGACACATACGCAATTTGTAATGTCGATTTTCAGAGCATGCATTGCTCCAGCTTGAAATCAGAGGCCAAGAAATCTCAGAGTATTCATTTTACTTAAAAGGGTTCCCTGTTCAAAATGTTTGAACAATTTTCAAAATTTCTGCATGCTTTCAATTATGAGCTTCCAAAATATCATCACACTATATCACATAAGTCATTTAGTAATTAATTGAAAGGATCCAGCGATATTTCATTTATCTGAGAAATGACTGTCGGTAAAGAATCTTTCAATGTGTTCATTCCAGAAAGCGCCAGGTTTCTTGACCGCCTAGAAGGAGAAATTATCCAATAATTAGAATTTTTATCTTCGAATTCTTGAGATATTCTCACAAACAGCACACTGATCACATTTGATTATGACTCTGAACCAATTTTCGATTCGCTTTCCAGAATTGAAAAATTAGAGAATAGTTGTCAATGACTGCTACAAATAGACACAGTATATTAATCCATGTAATAGTAGGCTAATTCACATGAAACAATGCTGCCATCTCACTTAAAGTTCCATTCATGAAAATCCTGCAATTTGCTGTCAACAACTTCCACAACCAACTTGGCAAATAGTTTGACTATGATGCGATGTTTTAGATCGAAGCAGATCTACAAACCATAGATTTTTCCATGTGCCATCATTGCACATAGGCAAGATATCAAACTTCCATTCTAGTGTACTATTATCCACTTCTATGATAATTTCCAAGCAGGAAAATATTTACCTGCTTCGTGGAACTTATTAACCTGTGGACATAGAAGGCCTTGCAAAATCATGCATTATATTGAGGATATAGCAAATTGATTTCTATATATCATTAACACAGAGATATGGTCATTTTTTTCAAAAATTATTTTGCAAAGTGAAATGATAGATTTCTAGATTTTCAATGAAAAATTGACTTTATCTCTGTGTTAATGATATCTTGAAATTACTTTGCTATTTCCTCAATGCATTTTCGAGTATCTAGGCGGCCAACTTACATGTATGTAAGACGTGTCCAATCCAGGTGCTAGGTAGTAGATAACTCATGACGCTGGAGGGAGATATCTGTTTAAATCCCGACTACCGAAGGCTGGAGGATTTAAGTTTGATATCTCACTCCATGGTCATGAGTTATCTATGTTAAACCATAGGATTCAATATGTCACCTTCAGGGATCTATTTAGATATATCCCGTACAAAAAATAAATCCCGGACGCTATTTCATTCAATACTACATTCAAATTTCAAAGAATATTATGAGATTGCGCATAGTCATTTAATCATAAGCGATGGCTTGGAATGGTATGCTGAATTTTGATAGGCATCCTGTGATCAGCGGACTCTCCGAAGAGCAAATTCAACGAATGATAAATGAAACATCATGCGACCAAAATTGCAATTTTAGTGAAATTCAATTTCCTGATATGAACAACCAAATGCCAACAACAAGCAAAAATCAGCAACAGCACAGATTTGTTGAAATCGACAGCATTAATGACACGAACAATCAGTTAATCCCGAAGAACACAGTCAAACGTGATAGGTGGGCGATCAATATGTTTACGTATTGGTATAAACAAAGGTTCACTGCAGATGTGCAAGTACAAAATTTGACCGATGAACAACTTATTGACAATGTATCTCGCTTCATTCATGAAACAAGAAAAGATGGCGGAGGATGCTATTCTCCAACTAGTCTCGTCAGCATTATTTCCGGGATTCAGCATCACATCAATCGCGATGGTAATCGAAGTGTGGACTTTTTCAAAGAACATAAGTTTCATCTCATAACACGAAGTTTGGATGTTGCGATGAAGATCGCCACGAGAAATGGTGTAGGGCTGCAGCGCAAACACGCAGAAATCATTTCAGAAGAGGAAGAAAAGAAGATGTGGACTTCTGTTTTCGGAGATGAAAGTCCTTCGCAGCTAATCAAGACTCTGTTCTACCTAAATGGAATACATTTCGCTTTAAGAGGTGGAAGTGAGCACACTGAGTTGACAATTGACCAATTCGAAGCGACAGAAAGAAACGGTAAACGCTGCCTCATTTACAGTGAGAAATTTTCCAAGACATTTAGTGGAGGTTTAAAGGATATGCGAAAATCTCCAAAGAAAGTTGTTCATTTTGAAAATGTTTCAAGCGACGGGAGGAAAAGTCACATCGATCTTTTCACGAAGTTTATCTCAGTTCGATCGAAAAGAACAACGCGATTTTATCTGCAGCCGCTCAAAGAACCGAAAGATGGATGCTGGTTTTCAACAAGGCCGATTGGCAAAAATTCATTGAGTAAATTTATGAAAGACATCTGTTCTCTGTCTGGAATTGATGACAGAAAAACTAACCATAGTCTCAGAGCTACCTGTGCGAGTAGCCTATATCAATCGAATGTCGATGAACAACTCATCATGGAGCACACCGGGCATCAAAGTGCTGTTGGAGTTCGCAACTACAAACGAACTAACGACTATCTGTTGTCGAACCGCTCAGCTATTTTAGATAGTAAGAAAATTTGTGAAATGGCAAGCGTATCAAGAACGAATGCATCAACTGCAATGAGACCAAACATAACTTTCAATTTTAACAATGGTTGTAATGTCATTATAAATAATAACAATTGACTTGCCGTATACATTTTACTGGAGTTGAGTTTCGATGTTACGCATCTACGTACATTTCTCTGATGTATTTTGATATTTTACGTTCTATGGCATAACTCGTATGCCATAGACATTTTAGTGCTATGGTGCTCTGGCGCTACGCGCCGATGATTTAGGCTGTCATTTGAAAGGTAGTATATCTTCACTGTTACTTCCTTTCGAGTGACACAGAGCGGTCGAATACATGAATAGGCGTAATCCATTTCTATGGCTTGATCGCACGAGTTCAAAGATCACTAGTTGCACAGAAATAGTCAAACAGCCACAACGAGATTCTGCTAGGAACGATGCCGAAAATGAGACTTTCACAGAATAAAATAAGCCTACCAGGAAGCTGCGCATCTGCCGAGTTCTATCCGGTTCCTTATCTTGTCAGACACGATCAAAGAAAAACACATTTCAATGCAATATGACTAAGATTTTTTATATGCAGTTTCTTCAGATCATTTTCTATGCATGCAAATCTATCTGTGAGGCTATTCACATTCTGATTTGACAAGCCTAATGTTGAAAAATACAAGTATTTTCAGTAATTTTTCATGTATACCTCACAGTCGATAGTTTTGAATCCTCATGGATGCGTTGCTGTATCCACTGGATTAAAAATTACGTTGCTTGAGACTTGTCGGCATCTCTGCTATTTTTGTCTGTTTTTTCTGTTATTGCATGAATTGCATGAATGTTTTTAGTTGTGTGTACGTGTAAGTAGGCAAGATGAGAATCGTTATTCGGCTTTCAGTCAAAAACTGTGCCAGAAGCCAGTGGATCACCGGATTGTATAGATTACAATTATCTGTCCGATCTGAGGATTAGTTGGTTTTTGGATTGTTCATCATTTGCGGATAGCTTCACGCATCGAATGTATAACCAACGAATATCGAAATCAATACTACGAGTAGATGACAGCGTAGGGATAGCAAACTGATATTCAATAATAAGATATAATTGACTGTATTATTATCCACTGCTTATTATCCAATCTTACTAATTTTCATCGATATGACGGCCTGTTCACGTAGAAAGGATTTTCAAATTATATCTTACATAAAAATCAAAATGTCAATGTCTATGATAAGTTGAACATTCATCTTTGTCATTGAGGCTTGGTTTCATAGATTTTATTAATATGGCCATTCTGAAACGTAGGTTAATGCTGTTTGTATCAAACGCTATGATTTTGACTGTAGACGGGGGAAAGCGACTTATGTGATTTTCTCAAAGCCATTCGTAAGTAGAAAATCACATTCCAAACATAAGTGTAAATTGAATCAGTGCGTTATTGCTGACAGCAACATCTGTTTGAGAGCTATGGTAGTGTATGAAATAACATGCAAAACGTGTAAAAGTAATTATATCGGGAGTACAGTCCGTTCACTCCATACACGCATTAAAGAACATGCCACAAACAAAGACTCAAGTGTACTCAAACATCACCTAAGTTGCTCTCCTATCATAGCTTTCCCGTTTACAGTCAAAATGATAGCGTTTGATACAAACAGCATTAACCTACGTTTCAGAATGGCCATATTAATAAAATCTATGAAACCAAGCCTCAATGACAAAGATGAATGTTCAACTTATCAGACATTGACATTTTGATTTTTATGTAAGATATAATTTGAAAATCCTTTTTACGTGAACAGGCCGTCATATCGATGAAAATTAGTAAGATTGGATAATAATACAGCAGCTTGGCTAACTGATAACTTTTTTGATTTAATAGCAAACTGACATCGAAGTCGCGATTGTTACATATCCATTGTTAACAAAGGGATGGATGCCAGGCGGATAACCAGAATGCACACCCGATAGCACGGATATCCGTCAAAAACAACGAACAGATATCGGTTGGATATCAAACATATCCGCTTATAAGACACAGATCTCCTTGGGATAAAAATTTGTTATCCGCGGAGATAAACTGGATATCCAAGCGGCTCCTGACGTAGAAATAATGGTGTGCATCCGTTCAGCCGTGAAGATCCGTGGATATCCGGAGAAACTATAAGATGCTGATCGGGTATCCGTTTGCTCGGAGGGGTGCGATTTAAAGAAGGCGACATGCATCACTGTAAATCGCTGGATACGAAAATTACATACAAACACATACCAAGTTTACATACAATTTGAAACCAACATTTGATACGAGATTCTGGTATATATAAAGAAATCTGGTATGTTTTTCATACGAATGGCCATTTACTTTCGTATGTGATTGGTATGTAAACGATACGAGCTATGCTAACTGTGATTGGCTGTTTTACGTTGAAATACGAATTCTTGGTATGTTTTTATATACGAGACCCGATGCAAATTGGTATGTGTTTCGTATGTCTTTCGTATGAATAGCTTTATGTCATATGGCAAAAATATGTTATACTACATACTGCTTACAAATAATTTTTTTCCAGTAATACCAGCCGTGAATATCTCTTTGTGAAAGTGTGGTATTTAACTAGATTAGATTTGTTGTGGAATTAAAGCCGCATGTCATCTTTGCAACTTGTCTTATAGCATTCACAAGACTCATAATTAGCTCATTTCCTTGAACTAAATAGATAAACATCTTTTCAATAAAACGATAACTTTTCAGCAACCATGTTGACTTATATATCTCAAACATAACTATTTTTGCGTTCATGAATTATAATGTGTCTTTATTTTGGATTGATAATATGCTTAGTTCCAAAATTACATAATGCATAATTGTTGATGGTCAAATACTTATTGATTATTTATGAAATGCCTCGGACTTACATGTATTAAAATCGAATTCAGTATTGTTAGTTTGACTATAAAATGTCATTATCTCACTACTTACAAAGCAGTAGTAGCATTAGTGTGATCTTTATTGACAAATAGCCTTAAATCAACATACTTTGGACATGATTGATGCTTTCTTTTAACATTGTGCTGGTATGGCTTTAGTATGTAAAGCATACCACACTTGAAATAACATGTGAAAAGCATACAAACATATACCAAGATCATACAGAAATATACCAAAAAATATTTTGGTATGCATCCTTCGTATGTGATTGGCATTGAGCGATTTACAGTGCAGTGCTTCAGCATCATCATCGTGCGTAACTTAGCTATGGTACAATGTAGACGAAAGTAGACAGTAATTTTCTCGTAATGATGATATCTGCACATGCATGTGACAGTTATTTTAGAAGTCTAATTATCGTATGTCTATATGTGTATTCATACCATTGCTGCCCACTGCGATTTCTTGTTTTTTTAGATTCTCTCATTTTCTAATCCCAGCATATAAAAATATCTCTAAGAATCTCAGAGCCCTATCGAATGCTTAGAGTGAATTTTGGTAGCCTATTTTCGCTTCAATTCATAAATAACAATATCAAGAAAATAACAAAAATCATTGAAAACCATAGCCTGAAAGGGAAGTGACATCTGCTGATATCCTTCTATTCTTGTTCTTTGTCCTATTCATATTTATTATTGTTGTCAAGTTTTTCCTCTAATTTTTGCTCACTTGGTGTGAGGCCAGTAAATGCTCTGCTGTTTTATCCCTTTACAAAGATCTTATTGACAGGTCCATTGCTTTCGGATATTGTAACTTCCATACTGTGCTCCCCTCCACTTCCTTGCGAAATTCATATTCCAAAAATTAGACCTAAACAATTTCTCAGTTTCAATTCCACAAGTCCTTCAGTTTCATGCATGCCTACTTGACGATCCCGTGAATAAACCAAAGAATGGCAAGGCCTACTATTCAGGCCATGTCGTTGCCCTCCTGATAAACAGAGTGTCAGCTTTTCGGTCTCATTACTTGACATGAGATGGCAATTTTCTAATTAATCGATTCGAACATTCTGCAAATTATATTTCGAATACGATGAATGTTCCAGATGACAGAAAATTACTCCTGTGATTAGCTCATTTATAGTGTGATGATCATTGAAACTTAAAGCAAATTATCCTGACAAATAATTCTAACAGTGGATAACATTGAATTGGAAGAAAACATGATCGCCATATTTCTGTTGTGCAAAATTTACCATGAACCGCTGTCTGAACTAAGATTGTAAATCTTGGGCATCATTTGATATAGGCCTATTTGATTCCATGTTAACTTGTTCTTTTGAGATAAGCGCTTTATTCCATACATAAAATTGTTGAGAGAACTTCTGACCGCATATTTAGATATTAATATACCGCATTGCATTATCGATCGTTTTTGAGTCAAATATACCAAATGCGTCAAATTGTTCGGACGCGTCAGGAAGTTTTCAGAATTTATTTCATGATTTTGAGTCAAATATACGAACTGCGTCAAAAAGTCTGACTTCAATTTTCATTTACGTCAGCTTGAGTCAAATATACTTCTTGCGTCTAATATACCATTTGCGTCATAAAGACCGACTTGCGTCACGTCACGTATCTGAAGTGACGAATTCAGTTGGTAAAAATGGTTTTCTGCGTCAAATTGTCCGACTTGCGTCATTGAAAATCTCCCTCCAACTTATTATGCAATCGTGAGTCAAATATTCAATATGCGTCAAAACGTCTGACTTGCGTCTAATAGTCCAACGTGTCAGAATACCGTCGTGAGTCAAAAAGTATGACTTGCGTCAGTAAGAACGAAAATCTGGAGTCTCCGAAACCGAGACCGGCGGAAAGTATTGAAAGCATGTATTGAATACATCTCAGCAAACTTTACCTGTACACCAAATTTGGTGAGATGCGAGCGTGCGGAACAAAGTCCATTTGCGTCAAAAAGTCTGACTGCGTCAAAATGTCCAACTTGGCGTCATTTTGTCTGACTTGCGTCATCTACTGACTATAAGGACGACGTACGATCGCAAGTTGTGGATTTTGCTAGGACTCCGACTCCGGGGTTGATAGGACTCCCTCCGACTCCGGGGTTGATGGGACTCCGGCTTTTGCTAGGACTCTGACTCCGAGGTTGATAGGACTCCGGCTTTTGCTAGGACTCTGACTCCGAGGTTGATAGGACTCCGGATTTTGCTAGGACTCCGACTCCGGGGTTGATGGGACTCCGGCTTTTGCTAGGACTCTGACTCCGAGGTTGATAGGACTCCGGATTTTGCTAGGACTCCGACTCCGGGGTTGATAGGACTCCGACTCCGGGGTTGATAGGACTCCCTCCGACTCCGGGGTTGATGGGACTCCGGCTTTTGCTAGGACTCTGACTCCGAGGTTGATAGGACTCCGGATTTTGCTAGGACTCCGACTCCGGGGTTGATAGGACTCCCTCCGACTCCGGGGTTGATGGGACTCCGGCTTTTGCTAGGACTCCGACTCCGAGGTTGATAGGACTCCGGCTTTTGATAGGACTCTGACTCCGAGGTTGATAGGACTCCCTCCGACTCCGGGGTTGATGGGACTCCGGCTTTTGATAGGACTCCGACTCCGAGGTTGATAGGACTCCCTCCGACTCCGGGGTTGATAGGACTCCGGCCTTTGTTAGGACTCTGACTCCGAGGTTGATAGGACTCCCTCCGACTCCGGGGTTGATAGGACTCCGACTTTTGTTAGGACTCCGACTACGGGGTTGATAGGACTCCGGCTTTTGTTAGGACTCCGACTCCGACTCCGCGGTTGACAGGTATATAAAGCCTACTTTTTTTAGAAAAGCTGGTAATACATCATAGATCATTATAGGCTTACCTGAACCTATCTTTAGTGATCATCGCTGTATCAATTATCAATCATTTTCGATGAAAGTTTATCAAATGTCGCTTTCAGTTGGATGCATGCGACTCGGCTCTCCCATCTTCTTGATGTGTGCTTCACACAGTCTTTCTCCAGTCTCTACCAGGCAGGTAAATCCACGTCCTTCTTCAAAAAATATGAGTACACTTTCGATTTTAACATGCGCTTTGGAGGAGCCATCACACAAGATTAACGTTTGGTGAAGAGGTAATGTTCTCAAACAAACTAGTATTTCATTTTAGTCTCCGATGTGACCTTTGGCGTGTAGGTGTGATTGAGGCTAGGATGGCTTGTCTTCTTTACTAAATCACCGAGAGAAAAGACAATCGTTTTTCACTATCACGGTTCATTCCCTCAACTATTATAAGATCTGCATTCAGCAGTGTCTCTGTACTTTTGGTTGACGGAGAAAGTTGACATCAAGACAATGACAGCTATGCACGAGGATAAATTATTTGTTTGTATTATGTTTCGGGTCTAGTTATAGGCCAGAGTCCGACTCCGACTCCGCATCCTTGGTGCATTCTATGAACTCATCAGACACGGTAGAAATATTTCTATGTAAGATTCTGGGGCGACCGCACAGAAACATCATTAGGTTAACAAATCTCGAGCAGTATCACTCACCCATTGAAATTTGCTTGTCACTAACAACTCGCTATGTAACACTGTGCGATCGCCCTTGGTTAATTGCAGATTCTTTTGTGATCAGCTAAGCTATCATTCACTGAATGCAGTTTTCAGGATGGCCTTCGAGTCCACGGTTTCCACTCTACAGACATTCTTCATTTCTTGAAATGCTGATCGATATCTCAACTGTTTTACTTAGCTTTACGCACTCAGGAATAGCATAATTCGAATTATATACATGAAACTTAGTTCATGCTGCTTCAAACAGCGGGCAGCGATAGGTTAAATCAAAATGAGCGCAAAACTCTTGTCTTCCCGACCACCACAACTCGTCACTGTGTCTGACCAGGCGATGCACACATGTGAACTAGGAAGCTAAGCTAGTGTTCTATCCACATGACAGAAGAGTATACAAGTAGGCGGTACAAAAGAAGCGTTGATAAAAGCCCGTCATATCATTAACACTCTCCAAAGTATGCACGAGTAGATATCAGAGTGCATTACGCTGTTGGAGGAGACAGCAAAAACTGTCAAACTAATCAGCATTAGTCAGTTTCAGCGAACTTTGTGTTACTGGGTTTCGACGATCAACTGGACTTCCATTCTTCATTTATGTCACGCATTTCTGTTCATCATCACAAACCCTGCAACAATTGTTGCTACGAGCATCATTCGTCTGTCGGAATCACAAAATTGGATTATCTGCTTCGGTTTACTAGGAGTGAGATTTATTCGAAATCGTCGGCACATCGCAGAACTTAGTAAGTGGGCAAAAGGGAATTCCTATAACCTTACAGAGATAGGAAAAAAGTCGTACGTCACTTGCGTATTACTGTGAATTCCAACAAAGTGCTTCTATTGCCACCATTCCTTCAGATTCGAAGAATTCAGATCATTGCGCACAAGTTTTCTCCATAATGTTGATCGATCTGATCATTATTAAAGAATATATCAGGCGAACGAAAATTAGTTCACCCGATGATTTCACCAGGATTGCTCACTGCATGCACTAAATGCTAGCCAGACAGCGATGTGTATTTGGTGTGTGCGAAATGATATCACAGCACCCACGCCACTCACTCACTGGCTCTAGACGTGCAAACCCGGCTGACAGCTTATTGTTTACAGAAGTAAGCGATATGCGAATTATCCATTTGAGAAGGAACAAGTTGTCTAATTCTGTGATGTTCCATTTCGATGTCAAGGACAGCGAAGCACCCTCAGATGAATCCAACTCTGTGGCTGGAATCATAGAGTAGGGATATATAGGTAGAGTGCCGACTAAAAAAAGCTGTGTACAGTGAAATTTTTATATGAAAAGATTCAGTTTTCTGCGGAGATTACGTTCCCGTGGCCCAAAAAATTATTTGAGCAGTTTCGAAAAAGTCAAAATTTATATACTACCCAGATGACGCTCCTAAATAAGTAGTATGAAACAAGTTGAATATCAAAAGGAATGAATATTTGCTAATAAGCATCCTAACTAAGCGGAAATTAAGCTGATTTGCAAGGAATTTCATGATCCGTATTACAATGGAAGTCTTCATGAAAAAGTCGAGATATTATTCGTGTTTTCTTGGCTGAAATTTCAAGTTTTTAATTCAATTTTCACCGGCATGATTTCATGATTCACTAAATTCATATTTCATCTGAATAGTGATGTGGACCCATTTACATCTTTCAAAGTTGAATGAAATCATTGTTTTGTGATTTTGCTCTGCCAGTGGCAGGTTGCCTGTGATATGATCACGCTTCAGAAAATACTCTTGAGGTTGAGCATGAAAGTAATAGGAACCCACTCTGTGGTTGGAATATTTGCTATACAGGATGCTTTTCATATCTAAGGAGACTGACAAATCTTAAGTCAGTAAATTGCACGAACATCCTTGCTTCTCCCGACTGCCCTCGTCTGATTAACGAATCGACTCGAGTTGTGGGGGTGAATAGAAAGGAGTTCGCACCGTTTTCATCAGGTCAAGCAGAGAAGTGCAAAAGAAATGCGAGTTAATAATAGTCCTGATACTATTAACAGAATATTACCAGCCTTCATTCTACAGCATGCCGAGAAAACATAAGTATGAATGTCCAAAGAGAATGAAAGCTATCAAGTTAATAAATGACATGAACACTCATGATTCCCCGACCGCACTCGCTTGACCCAGAAATCGAACCGAAGTCCGCCATGTTTGGTTCAAGATATTTTCTATAGCACATCAGCGTTGTTAAAAAAACAATGCAGATCCTTTTATACGATTTTAAAGAATTTTTTGCTTTTGAAGGAAACTTGATAACATCTATGTATTTTTTCATTTCAAAGAACGATTTGAAGGTGATTTGTCAATAGCAAAAGCTTTTAAGTTCTGCAATGTTAAAGTTGTCGCGAATCTTCCGCTTAAACATATAAGGAGTCACTGTATGTCATCACACATGTTGGCGAGCAGGACCTTGTTTTACATTAAAACTTAGAGGCAATTGAAATTACAGTCCCCAATTGATTGAAGTCAATAGTGATTTGTTTATGACAATAGCAGTTATCATCAATTTCGTGGCAAATCTACTGTTTCTTCACAAACTTAGTCCATCCGACACCATCTCCGACGTCGATGGTCTGATCAGTATACAAGACAATTTTGCAAATTTCCTTCTCTGAATTGTAATAAAAACTATAGCATCTATCGTACTGTTCTTCCGAGCATTCTGATGCGCATTCCACAAAACTTTTGGTGTTGTTTATGTTACGTGTACATCCACCACCATCAGCGTAGTCGATAGGGTTGGAAAAAACGGCAACAGGAACCGCTTGATATCGAGCTGATCGCTTTGATTTCCAAGATGTCGATAGACTCGGTCTTGGTTGACATACGGAAATTATTCTCCACCAAGGATTATCCAAGTCCAGTGCCAAATCCCCATATCCACCAACGTGTTGCATCATATAATCCTCGTTGCCCCCAGCTCCAGGATTGTCCCACCGCCACGCCAACGCAATCGAGTCCGGAATTACACTGCCGTCTGACCATTGCCATTTGTCACGATTCGTTGTCCTCTCATTTTGAGTATCCGTCAGGCCAATCCAATAACTCCTGACTCCAAAATCCTTTCTATTCAGTAACATTGCATTCTGACCATGAACTAGCTCGCCTTCAACCACGTTGCAAAAGGATTGTCCATCACACCACGTGAAAGTGAAGGCACTTATGTTGAAGAACATACAAACTCCAAACCTTATGAAGAACGGAGGCGAGCATGCATTTGATAAGCTAACGGCTAAAACAAGATAGATACGCAGATTTGTAGAATATGACATTGGCAGTTAATTGCGTGAAGATCTGAAATTTAGCAGTCAAACACTGTGGAAGTCCTATTTAGTTGTTTTTGGGAGTCAAACTGAAGTTGCCTATTGGAGTAAATCAACATCCATTGAAACAATTCAAGTAGTTACAATGACATGATGTAGTCTTAGTTTCATTAAGCTTCCAATTTTTGTGAACAATAATTAATTCATCTCTGGTTATTGTTCTAACAGATGTGACATTAGCAAGCAAAAGATTTGTTTAATTGCACATTTTGAACAGAAAAAAAACAATCGTCTGCTTCATGTAAGTGGACTGCATTAAGAGTGATTTTAATTTTTCAATAACCAATTGCTGTATTTTTTCACTTTAGGATTGACGCCAGTCCGTTCTTGGATTGAGTCTTCAATCATTCAATTGAACTCTGAAAAGTACTGCAGCTGTTAATTCCTAAAGACCAAGGTTTTCGTGAGAAAAGACATTTCAGTTCCATATTCACATTCATAAACAATTTCCTGAATATCCACGACCACTGTGAGAGGTGGATGCATCATATGAGTTCATTTCACCCATATGAGAATGCGCCTGTAAAGCAGTTGCATCAAAACTCAAAAGAAAAGCGTTCCTAAACTGAAAATAAAAAAGACAACCAACGTACATTGTAAATGTATAAAAGTATAGTTTTTCTAAGTCTTGGAATGTCAAGAGATGCACACAAGAGACATGATATTCAATTTTAGAACAGAACAAATGTCTAACCTTAAGTGAAGACTACACTATTATTCATAAAGATCCAAATGATTGCTCGTAAGAGACCTGAACCTGGGTACTAACTACGACTAAGAGTTGAGTCCCAGAATCCAGTACTCTCTGAGTTCGAAGAGATCAGCAGTCATTTTAGAGCTCATTCGGTTCGAAGACGCAGTACTTAATTCGTACTTATGTTAGTACTTATTTGATGAGTTGCATGAGGCTACCTCCTCCACTATATCGAAAAATGCCATACGCCAAATCCAACCAATGTCGGAGAGGATGGAAAACGTTGGCAGGAGTCAAAGTACAGTCGGAGAACATAATAGACGTTGGCAGGGTTAAAAGCCCTGTCGGTGAGGATGCTTTTGATCCAGATTGATGTCTTAGGTTCATTGAGAGGATATCGATAAAATGTCATAGGTTGGTTTGCAGAATCATTGGCTGTTTCTCTGTACCCTTTGTCGACATGCAGGAACACAGCAAACCGTCATTTCTGTAAGCATTCACTGCCTGAGACAAAAGAGACCCGAGTGACGATTTCGATGCAGGAGCTATGATAACTGTGATGTGGTGACTGCCTGATTGACGCCGTCCTTCCCAGGTTCACTATTCATCACACAGTCGACAATGCACTCTCAGTTGAAAGGACAAAAAGACTCATTCAGATCTAAGCGTTCGCGCGCCGTCACTACCTGCTGTAATGTGACTCACTGAATTTGGCCTCGTGTCGCGTACTTTATTGATATTTCATCATATTAGGACTTACGAGTATATTAGTATATTGGCAACAAATATTTTAGTGCCTCTGTGAATTGCTTGGCTGTCCTGAAGAGAAAAATTGCTGCATTGCGCCTTACATGAGCGAGTGACCTAAAGGAGAAAATTGGGAAAGTGTGGTGCGAAAAATTTCTGTTGAGTATTGCAGAAATATCATTCATTCCATGCCTCAGCGTTTTCCTGCGTTTTTGAGTGCAAATGGTGGTTCAACGAAATATTGAGTAAGTATTGCATGAGTTAGTATTCAGAAGGGTGCACTGAGTTCAATAAAAGCTTCCTTTCAAAGTTACAAAAAAATACAAAATTCCTTTCTCTTTCTGCAATGAAGAAGTTAGTGGACATCATTGAATTCATCCTCATATTCAGCTAATACGAAAGGCTGTGTTGGACGAATTCTCGTAGACATCGCGAAAGGACTCATGCTTGATAAGCCTATATCCCATTCATCTGCATGCAACTTCACTTGCATATCTTTGCGTCTTTGAGCGTTCCATTGTCATCATGCACTATGCACCTACATGAAACTAATATTTCAAATTTATGTTTGAGAATCAAGTTGCTTGCATTATGTTTCTTATTCATTGTCTTTTGATGACGTGCATAGCCGAATTGCAAAAAAATAATGGACTTTGAGATGTATAGAAGTTGGAATTCCTGTTCAAATTCCATGCGTTGGACATATTTCCTTTAACACATTGCTCTTTGCAGGCACTTAAAAACAACACTGTTTACTTGCAAACATCAAATATTTGGTTTCATGAAGATGTGGAAAACATATGCAGAGAAGACAAACAGTCGGCCGATGTGATAAATATCACGCTCAAAGCAAAGAAGGTCAAACACAATTTGTTGATGCATACAATGCAATCACACACAATATACATGTACAATGTGCAGGTTAAGATTTCACCATGAAATTCGACTGGATGGGAATGGAGACGCATAGCATGCAAAGTACGAGCATTTGAGCATTTGGAAGCCCATGCAGGGAAACTGTTGTACAACTGATTCGCGGCTCACGTGCACAAAAATACCTATTCATAATTTATTGCTATACTTGCAATGATCAATTAGCTGAATTGCAAGTTTCATTCTCAGCCTTTATCAAATACAAAGCACATAGCTTAAAAGCAGAAAAGCATTGCATTAACTCAAATACCGAAGATATGGGATCCGTTTGCTTGAAGACTTGTTGTAGATGCGTATATAAGTGGTGGATGAGCTCATCTTAGCCTGGATCATAGTCGACCTATTCCTGTTGACATGATCTATAACACGTCAATTAAGCTATGTACAGGTCTAAATTAGAGCTACTTAAGTCCAGATTTAACTAAAATAAAATAATTTGCAGAAATTTCATAAATCAAAATACATTATTAAAATAAAGGTTCGGAAAGGATCACAGTGAATTATGATGCAAAATAGCTTAACGCGACGGATCGATTAGCGATTCAAAACAATGATTTTAAGGAGGTAAAACATCGCATGCGACGCTTTGCCTACTAAAAGTCACGGGAAAAGATCACAGAAATTTTAATTGTCATTTTACACGTGGAGGCATAGAATATACTAATGTATATGGTATGCATGTATATCTTGAAATACTAATCATCATCATCATCACTAACCGTTGTAGTCCAACTGCTGGGCGAAGGCCTCTCCTTTCCTTCTCCATCCAATGCGATCTTGTGCCAGTCTCCTCCAGTTGTCGTCGATTTCATGTAACTCGTCTCTCCACCTTGCCAATGGTCGGCCCCTTTTCCTTGTTTCTTCTCGAGGTGTCCACTCCGTAAGAGTCTTACTTAGTCCATTTTTCGTCCTTAGTCTCTTCACGTGACCAGCCCATCTCCATTTCGACTGTTTAGCTGTTCTTATAATGTCTCGAACTTTTGTTTGACTTCGAATCCACATGTTCGTTTTTCGGTCTCTTTTTGTTATTCCCAACATCAGCCTTTCCATAGTTCCTTGTGTCACCAATAGCATTTGTTCCATTTTCTTAGTAAGCGTCCACGTTTCACATCCGTTTGGCCTCAGCCACACTGCGAGCTTTTCCAAGCGTTTCCGCGCAAAGCGTTTTGCAGCAAATGTTAAGTCATCATTGTGGTAGTTGTGGACTACCACACTGCGAGCAAAGCAAACCGGAGCGATTAATACCTTACGGATATACGTTTGCTCGAGACGCTCGGGACGCTCGTGTTTGCTTTGCTTTCAGTGTGGCTGAGGCCTTAGTCATTGCTGAGAGAATACATTGGTTGAAGATATTCTTATCAAGACAGATCAAGATTTTGTCATTTTTGAAAGTTTCGTAATTTTTTCGAAAGTTTATCCATCCTTGTTGACATCGTCTGCTTATTTCTGGTGTAATGTGGTTATTGGGTCTCACTTCTTGGCCTTAGTAGATGCACTTGTCTACCTCATCGATTTCTTCGTCTTTTAGGATAACTTGCTTTTAGGTAGCAAAATTGTTGCTTATTACTTTAGTCTTCGCTACATTAATTTTTAAGGCCGCTTTTTGCGCTAACCGTGTTGAGTTGGTTTGACATTTCATGGATCTCATCACAGGCATTTGAAATAAGGACTATATCATCTGCAAATATCAGGTGATTGAGTTTTATGCGTTGATGTCTATCCCATAGTCATTCCAGTTTAGCTTTCGGAATGTTTTCTAACATGGCTGCAAATATTTTCGGAGATAAGGGGTCACCTTGTCTAACTCCTCTTTCAATTCTGATATTTTCGGTCTGCATATGGTCGTCCGAAGTTATTTCGCACGTGGCTTCATTGTAAATGGCTTGAGGTGTTTCAATGAGTGTCCTCTCAACACATTGTTCTTTCAGTGCTTCCATCATGATATATAATATCACCTTTCGTGTGTAGGAGAATTATGGTCACGTTTGTCCATGTTTTGGAGCGCTTGCTGATTGCAGGCAACGGTTGAACATGCCTGTAAGTTGTTCGATCACAGGCTAACCGCCCGTTTTCAGAACTTCCTCGAAGTCTTGTCTAGGCCAGATAAGCAATATCGAACTTCTTTCTCAAGGATGTCTGGCATTATATAATGTTCGCTGATATAATGCTCATGGTCGACGGAAATCTTGCTGTTATATAGGTCTTGAGAAAACCTTTGTATTCTCTCTGTTACTTCTTTTCTGTCGCTGATAATTATTCACTTTTCGTCCTTCATGTTTAGGTTACTTTCTTTCCCGGTTCAAAGTTTCCCTTTTAGCTAATTTAAACCCTTTTTGTTTTTATTTACTTTTTCACCAATTTCGTATTGTGAATTCTTAGATCATTGCTTATTGTTTTGCATAATTCGGCATATTCAATTTTCTCTGTCCTGTATAGACCAGATGTTTTCTTTTCCCTTCTCTTCTCCATCAGAATTTGGGTTTTGATGGTAATTTTGGATGAAGTTGATATTCTTTTTGTTTCAGTGAGTTCTAGCGCCGATGTCTTTGAAATTTCACACAAGTTTTCATAAGTTTCATCCAGGTAGTCTACTTCTAGTGCATCAAACCTGCTTTTCAGTTTTAGCTGAAATTTATCTACATATTGTCTCAACATTTCGAAGTTTATTTGCTTCTCGTGCTTCATTTTTGATTTTCTTTCTTTCCTAGTGTAGAATCTTGTGCCGCATCTTACAAGTTGGTGATCACTGCCTATGACAAACCTGTTCAACACTGAGCTATATTGGCAGGGTGGCCTTGTGTCTGCAAGAATGTAGTCAATTTCATTTTTGTACTCCCAGTCGGGACTTCTCAAAGTTCATTTTCTGTTGTCTTTCTTTTTGAAGAAAGATGACGTTATCTTAAGGTCATGTAATTATGCGAAATTTAGGAGCATTTCTCCATGCGCATTTCTAATGTCGCAACCAAATTTGCCGACCGAAGTTTCGTCATTATTCTGCTTTTTGCCACCTTTAGCGTTGAGATCATCCATATATATAGTGCATGTTGTTTTATTCTTCCCTTGTTTCCCCCGTTCAAGTCATTACAAAAAATCTTTACATCTTCGTCTGTGTAGGAACTAGTTGGGGCATGTACTTTAATAATTATCAAAGTTTCAAAGCTTGTCGCAACACTGCAGCCTCTGTGCTCCGATTATAGAGTAATGCTTTGTTTGTATTCATCAAATAAATGTAAATTGTGATGATCTGTAAATGTTTCGAATTCAATATAATTTCTAGAATCCTTGACAACAAATGACGCTTTTACTTGTCGGCACATAAAATGGTAGCATAGCGTCTAAATGATCCGTAATCTAGTCAACTAAGCTCATGAAATATAATTCCTAAGACATTCTGAAGGTATAAAGCGCTCAAAGACTAAAATCTGACACGAATAGAAAATTCCGTAAAATATGCCTGTAACTAGACTTATTCCCCAATCGAAGTACAAACGACTTTTGAAGCAGCTACCGCTAAAGCTTGACAATGCTAGCAATAAAAACGAAGAAGCTTTGAGCTTGTTAGGTGAAGAGACATCGCAGAAGTACGTTAAATGTAGCGAAGAAATTGCGAATTTGAAGGCATTGCTGAATGAAGTTAAGAACCAGCATGAGAGTTACATCGAGTTGTCCGACAAAATCATTGAAGATCTCAGCGATGATCCGAAGTCCACTGTATATGAAGACGAGTCATCACGCGAGACCCTGAATGTAGAGTTGTTATCTAAAAAAAATTAACGACACTGTAAAATTGCTGAAGTGCTTCGTTATAGAAAGCGATTTGACGCAGAGCCGTAGCGATAAAGAAGAAAGCGATAGACTTGTTGAAAAACATGAAGAAAATATTGAGAGGCGGCACATAGAGAATTTAGAAGCTGAAGCGAAGCGGCATGACGATTTGATTAATTTGCAAATGAAAACCATTGAACTTAATGAACAATAAAGAAAATAGAGAACTTGCCGAGCATTGGCAAGTCAGATGAAATTTTGAAACTTCGAAATTTTGCCGACGAACTGGATATATGCTGTCATGCTTGAAATACTAATATGTGATAAAATACATGAAGGGACAAATTCATTACTGTTCTAAGACAGGATATGAAATTTAGAATTCATAGGAAATTCAGAAACACAGAAAATTGTGGCATAGACTTTTATAAAGGATGTTATAACACATCATAGCAAAGCACAGTCTATGATGTGCATGGGAGATATATGTAATTACAAAAGTACAATGAGAAAAGACCTGTCCAGTTTTGAATTAGACTGCCTCTCTCCCAGCTCAATGATAAGTCCATTCCCTGTCCTTCCAATCATAAATAATAGGGCCAATATGAAATCCCAAGAAAGGTAGCGGTAAATGAATCAGCATTCTCCATTTTCAGATATTCATCTCAATTAAATGATTTCCTCATATACGACCGACGTCAAGCAGCAGGAAATACTTCCTTGAGTAGACTAAAATCGGCTCAGTTCGGTAATTCGGTTCGGTTAAGGCGATAGCAAGAATATATAGTTGATGATCAAGATATATCATTCAGAATATCTGTAAGTAACACAACATGCCTAACAAAGAACATTGCATGCTCTATTCGTTTCAATGATTGCAGCGTCATTTACATCGGTGAATCTGCATGGTAGAAGTTTAAGAGAACGCATGAATGAACATCGCTACGATATTACTCATAAGAATAAAGAATTCATTTCACTGCACAGAACACAAATACGATGAATCTGAAATGAAAATATCTACACTTAAAGAACTAAACGGAAGCGACAAACAAAGTAGAACAGAAGAACTCATGCTCAGCAATCAACTGATGACAGGTTGGCCGCATACAATAAACATGAAGCATGTTTGCAACGATCTTCGATTGTTGAGCCCAAATCTCCTATCACTATGTCCTAATTCCAGGCTTGCGACGGGAGCGGGATTCCCCATGGGAACAGCAATTCCAGTTATGGGAATTCCCATAGAAATGCGGGTTTGTTACACGATTTCATGGTTAGGATAATGTGCATGATGGGATGATAATATCAGGCTTCAATTTTAACGAAAAGTGTGGCTATCAAAATTTTTTGTACTTCGACGATTATATTTATTTTGCACCGAATATTCGGATGACTGACCACCATCCATCTTCAGGGTGAATATAGCAATGAAATGGCAAGCAAGTTAAGTCAAAGCGAACGAAAATTACTGAAAGTCAAGGTTGAACTAAGGCACAGTAAATGGATGGTAATCCTGAATCCGTGCGATTGAAATTGTCATTCCGCGCTATGTGCCAAGCTTCTAAAAATAGACCCCATATGTAATTGGATTCTTTTGTGACGATCTTTGTATTGTTCCAGTCAATGCGAAGACCTTCAGACAACGAATGTAGTGCCACAGCGTATTTGTCTTCCTGTATCAAGCGTACAGCAGCTTTGTTGTTTTAGGCGGGTCTCCAACATATACGTTGCCTGAAGGTCATTGACACTATGTTCACCCTGAATATGGATGGTGGTCAGTCATCCGAAAATTCGATGCAAAATATAGATAATCGTCGAAGAGCAAATTTCGATATAATTTCACTGACATGCAAACCTTCAACTTTAGAAGAAATTATGTATGCAACAGAAGTTTTAAAGAAAATTGAGCAATAGAAATTAAGATTATGAATGCCTAACGCTTGCACCTGTATAGACTAGCAAATACTGTTGACGGTCCATTTAATAACGCTACAATTGCTACAAATAGGCATCCACTCATATCGGTTAGCAGGAATACTTCAATCAGGGACGTATGTGAAGTAGGCTCATCATGTCTACATCAGGCTGGTTTTATACATCGATAGTGTTTTTGATTATTTTCGTGAACTATTTTAAGCCTGACTAGTTGAGAACAGGCACCCATAAAGGAGCATTTTGATTTCTAATGAGGAAGGCAGTTTTGGTATTCAAAATAGAAGTTAACTGCATCTACACTGTAAACTGTAAGGCACTTACTTAGGCACGAAGCCGAAATTTCGTGCCAGTTAGCCCTTCCAGTGCTTCGACGCATCAGTAGGCGCAACTAGACACTAAATAGGCACCAAGCCAAATGTTTGCTTATCCAATGAAATCGAAGAAAAAAACCAATGTGCACGAACTCGGCACTATCAACTTCGTGCCTACTCATGCTTGTGTTGGTTAGAATTGATGCCTAAATTTCGTTCCTAATCCGTTGCAAAAGTTCAACTGCTGACATTGAATTACACAATGAGGCCGACTTGAAACGGTTGTCGCTTTTTTCCATTCACAAACTCTGCCATTTACTTTTTCATAAAATTGTGTAGTTATGGCTGAAGAATGTAATCCGTGAAATTGGAGAATAATTAGTAAAATCAAAACAACAAAATTCATTGAGAGAAAAAAGTTTCCTCCTGAGTCAACCCTATTTCATTGAGACCTGATGTGAAAGATGCATCAAAAATCATTCATTTGCTTATTATCGTTTTGCTTTGCTTTCATTACGTGTGGTTAATTTAGGAAGTGCTTTGTACTTTCAACCTTCCTTAGTAAAAAAGATACATTGAATTGAAAAGAATTTGTAAATTACTGCAAGTGCTACTTCTCAGTCATCAGGAGTTGGTGCATTTCTCTAGAATGAACGTTTTGACTGCTGCTACTAATTGCATTATGCTTATGACGCCTCTTTAGTATAAGCCAGACAGGACAAAATTACTGCACTGGTAAAAGCCGACGAGGCCAGCAGAGATCATGGAAAGTTCAAAGTCAAGAGTTAGAAAGGAATCACATTAACATGGATTTTTGAGGGCAATAAAGTAAGACATTTGAGGGCGCGTAAGTGACTGAAAATGTCCTACATTGTTGCGCGAAAAATCGATGTCAATAATATTGTACGTAATTGAAATGGAGTGGTCAGCAATGTAGGACAAAAGCAGGCAACAATGCTATGAAACATGTATGTAGATAGACGGACGATAACTGAAATCTTTAAAACATCTTTCACATGCATTGACCGGATATCATCACTACGCGATACATTGTTGCCCTCATTTTTCCACATTGTGCCATGCTGAATTACGCACAATAACAAGCAAATAGAAAATCTGTTGGACGCTGAACCACCTCTTGAGAGGAAAAGATTATGCGAAGACCTGGAGATGCACCGTATTAGGATTACTTGCAGTTCATTTTTAATATTTCTTCCACAAAGGTGTATTTTAAACTATCGTACTTCATGAGCACTATAATTTACCTTGAGAGGCACGAGGGTGGAATCGGAATTTGTCTATGTTTACATGTGCAATTTGATTGCTGGTACTTTTCGATCTATGATGAGTCAGAAAAGAATATCTTTTGATTTTATCTTTTAATGATTCCAATTTTTTGAATAACTTTTAAACCAAGCAGGCTATGGCCAAGTGATTTCTAATAGCTTGCTTTCTAAGTAATATGGAACTTTTGACAGAAGGAAAATAAATTTGTCATTAAACTTTTGGCGTGAGAGCTTTTTTAAAATTTGAATGTATATCAGTTAAAAACAGAGCGAATTTTGAAGTTATGTAGAAACACACTTTCAAAAAAACCGCTAGGTTCTATATCCATGCTTGCAAGGCAGTCATAAAGATTCCAGAATTTTAATTCGACTGGGCATTGAATAGAAAGATGTCCTCAGAGTTGAACAATTTAAGCACAACAAAATCATTGGCAGCCGCAGACGCTGCGTTTCGCACTAGAGACAATGTTTTGGCTGATTTCGGTATACTCACTTCCAATGTACATTGCGGCATCAATTCTTGCGGAACCTATCTTCCCCTACGACCTTGAGGCGGTCCCCATGACGGCTACAAGGGAGCAGACCATCGACGCCCATTACCGCGCTCTTTTAAGAATCTCGCTAGGAATTCACTTCCCGGGATCTCATGTCGCGCACTGGAGTGCCGGCACTTAGTGACACCCTACGTCGCCGACGTCAGGGACTTCTGGCTCACTGTCTCCGCCACAGAATTAAATATTTTGTTTATCTGCTTCGGTTTGCTAGAAGTGTGATTAATACGAAATGGACGGCACATCGAGGAACTTATTAAGTGGGCAAAAAGGAATTCCTAATACCTTACGGAGATAGGAAAAAAGTCGTGCGTCGCTTGCGGATTAATGTGAGTTCCAGCAAAGTGCTTCGATTGCCACAATCCTTTCAGATTCGAAGAATTCAGATCATTGCCCATACGTTTTCTCCATAATGTTGGCCCTTCCGATCATTGTTAAAGAAAGTAGCAGGCCTACGAAAATTAGTTCACTTGATGATTTCACATCCTCTCCTCCGCATTGCTCACTGTATAGTGCATACATTGAATCGAAGCCAGGCATTGATGTGTGTTTCGGTGTGTTCGAAGTGATATCACAGCACGCACGCATCTCTCACTGGCTCTACTGTCCTCTGCTGACAGCTTATTGTTTGCCATTTCTAATAGCAAGTGATACACGAATTATCCATTCGAGAAGGAGCAAATTTTCTAATTCGGTGATGTGCCATTTCAATTTTAAGGTTACATACAATTCTTCCTTTCTAGGAAACCGAAGCGCGCGCAGATGAATCTAATTCTGTGGTCTCCGCAGTTCCCATCGAGGCAGTGCCATCCCTCTTGCACAGCCTCTGCTCCTTCCTCCGACTGAACTATTCCGAAGAGGCCAAGCCCAGACACAGTGTCTTTTGCAAACTTTCTTTTGTGACCTTTCCCTGCTTGGACTTGCCCCGAACTCAACTTGTTTGTGTCCCTCGGCTCTGTTTGGCCAGCGTGTGTGCGCAAGCCAATGATGTACATGTACATGCATGTTATTTTGCGTCAATATATAACTTCTTGATGAAATAAATTGAGATTACGTAGAAGTGCTCTATCAACATAAAGATGCAAAGTTTTAAAAGTGAAATTATCTGCTTATTAACACTAGGTGACATGCCACGCGTAATTCACGGAACACCCCAAACATCCGTGGTTAAGGACATTCTATTCTTCTACCCGCGTACATGCGCGCTGCACTAAGAGTCAGAAATTACTTGATCTGATGCTGCTAAAACATGGGGAATGCTTATGAATACGCGCGGGCGAGCGTTTATAGTTTGCGCGTCGTCTAGGGTTGTCTGCGCTGCCGTTTGAACCACGGATGAACCGCTAACCATGTTCTGTCTTCCATGAGCATGAAATTGAGGTCCTATCACATTGTTTAGCCTCTGATACATGCAGACACATGAGACGCAAAGTCTATATAACAGGACTGCCTACAGATGTTGCAGCAATGTCACGCATAGCCACGGATGTTTGGGGTCATGTGTACAATGTAATTACGCGTGGTTCAGCGTGGCATGTCATTTTATTAACCACCTTGACCATATCTTTCGATTAGTGTATAGTTAATTAGTTTTTGTTGTCATTTTCCATTTGAATTCTTGATCGCTGGGTGTTAAATTTGATTAATTTTTGTCGTTTGATGCCCAAGTCAATCAGATTCGGAAAAAATCTTTTCTTATTCTGCGAAATCTTTATCGAATCCGAAGATACATAAGTGACCATCACGCCAACACTTTAATTTGTTCCTTTGTATTCACGTTGTTGGACTACTGCAATGTCATCTATGCAGGTTGTAAGACTTCGAACATACTTCGACTCCAAAAAGTTCAAAATGCCTGTGCCAGATTTGTGCGTCGACTTCCGAAACGTACTCACATTTCTGAAACTCTCCGAAGCCTTCATTGGTTACCTGTGCGACTCCGCGTACAATTCAAAGTGTGTTGTCTAGTGCACAATTGTATTTACGGCAATTACTTACCTTAAAGATCTGTTGACTCCTGCTGCATCCTCTGCATCGTTCAAGTCACTGAGGTCGAAGGACGCCCCCTTATTCCATCAACCATTATCAAGAACAGCTGGTGCCAGGGGCGCCTTTCAATTCGTTGGACCCTCATTATGGAATTCGCTCCCTCTGCATTTGAGGAATGAAACAAACCCTCGCAGCTTCAAGAAAGCATTGAAAACATTCTTTTTCACTCTTTTATAACTCCTGTAACCTCCTATCTGTACCCCCACTCTATTACACATTGTGTAGATTTTGTGGTAAAATATATTATTATTATATTATTATCTAATGGTCAGTTGCTAAAAAATGGCGTTTATTTACCTTTGACCTTCACCTCGTTCAAAGGATTACCTCCGAAATAAGAAAAATGCTGGTTTCCTGAGTCTCCCTTCAGCAGTTTCCTTTCAGGTCTGTGAGATCAGCAGGGGGAAGAAATTTGGGGTGCTTGAACAAATTGGTAGGTCTACTCATTTACTTAATATTTCAAGTTGAGCTTCATACATTCAGCATGTCGTTAATAAACACTCGATCGGTTCTTGTACTTGTTTAAAATTGCCATGCGATAGATGCACATGTCATGAACTTCTACTTTCTATATCTAAATTATTGCGAAGTAAAACGAATAGCCTGCTGGTTGCAACTATGGCATCATCATTGTTTGAACTATCTTTCACTATTGTGTTCTAGAAATCATTCTAATTGTTGTTCATTGCATTTTCTGTCATCAAAACTTAAGTATAATTAGGTAGGCGGAAATTGAAGCGTCTTAGAACAATAGAGCAATCAGTGTTATAGTCTTAACAGTTGAGTTTTGCATTGAAGCCTCTACTACACGGTCATCTGGAAAAGAATAATGATTTTCTTCATTGTCTGTCACTGTCGCATATATACCCGTTGGGTAGAGGAATTGGTTTGCGTCCTGTCACAGTAGATTGATCTTCTTGCGACCTGACCGTGACGTGATTTCATGACGTTTTACGCCTGAAAAGAATTGAAAGCAAAATACCTCGAGCTGATGCTTCAAAATTGCATAAAACCATTGTTAGAAAGTCGAATACGCCTTAAGCGCTTCAGAGATTTTGTAGAGCTTTTAGACCTAGAAATAATTCGGTTAACCGTCCTTAATAAAGTCTTTAATCCTCTCATGAAATAACTTAGCTGTTGTGAAAGTTCATTGACAGAAGCTTATCTGAATCAGAAACTAAAGAAATTCGTGTCATGTGTACTTTTGCTGCTTGTCGTGATGACTTGTTTTTACTAATATCGGATGATCCGACATTATTTATAAAACACAGAGAAGATTAAAAAATATCACATCGGCTATGTATAGGGCCGGAAAGCCAAATGGGTCACTGGTGACCAATAAAAATTATGATTTTCAAGCGCAAAAATCTCCACCAAACATTTTTTGGAATTATTGCACCCAACCCTTTATAACGATCTGGAAATAAATTTCATTTCAAAAATTATTGAATGAATTTTCGATTCCTTTCATTTAAATCGCTGATAAAAATGCGCACATTAAATTTTGGGATCGTTTTACACCTTGTCTTTGAGGAAAGATGACTATTTTATGCTATATGCCATTGTGTAAAGCTAGAAGACTTGCTGTGTAGACGGACAATGTCCTGAAGTATGCATATGCCAACGGAGAACTTTCCACATTGAATCCTTACTTCAGAAGAGGTTCCCAAAAATTGGTGGGACACACTCATTGTGCTACGTTGGTTGAAGAACTGATTGTCATTATAGCACACAAAATTGCTGATTTGAGTTATAAAAAAGTAATTTCCTTGCGTTTATGACTTATTGATGCAAAAGCAAATACGGTAAGTAAGCTTTCATACCCTTTTCAGAGACTAAAGGTCAAATTGACACTGGCAGTGAAAGCAGGCTTACTGCATCGCAGCTTTTGAATTTAAACTGTTCAATGTCTTCAATTTCAAGTATTGAATTATTGATATTTAAGTGTGTATCATGACAAATTAAATTGCTTCATAAAATGACGTGACTGCGTCTTCAGTTCTCATCAATTCTAAGCCGTATTGATGGTGACATGCGCAGATTTTGAGCAGTTTGTGAGTAGTACATGCATTTTATGAATACTTGATCAATAACAAGAGGTGGAAGCACTCTATAACATAAGTCTGTTGGCAATTTATTCACGAAATATCATTTTGCTGAAGTCGTAATATATAAATAAACGATTTCGAAGAGCATCAATTAGTTTTCTTTTACCGAAATTTCCAGGGTTTCACTACCACGAAAGTTGAATCATGCCCAAATTGGCACATAAATATTTTCAAATTTCAAAATACCATTCTATTGAAGTCAGAATGCGCAAATAAGCAATTTTTGTAATTGTCAATTATTTTACTTTCATCTTTGCTTGTACCGTGCTCTCCGTGAATGAAGAGCTTTTTCTTTATTGTCACTCACGCGTGGCCTGGCGTGAAATATACTTGCACTGTATCGTATACAAAACAGTAAACAGAGATAACAAGTACTAACACTGAAAAGTTCATGTAATGCAACATTTTGATAAGTGCCTGTATGTACTGTTCACGTCACTGTATTCAGTATTAATAAAAATCTAATATAATATATCAATGTAACATATAATATAAATATTTATATTCAATATCTTTATTGATACATTTAAATATAACGTTGTATTTACTGCATCAATTCCAGTCCGACTCATTTAAATAAAATGAAAAATAGAATTACTGTATACGCAGTTACTTAACTTTTATCACGAATAAGTGTGGTATTAGTTACAAAAAACGTATCAATAGATAGGCTTTTTGATAATAGTCAACTGGAGTGCGTAATAACGCAGTCTCTCGCTTCTTGCCATGAATGAACCCATAGAGTAGGTATATTAGGTAGAGTAATAACTCAGCATTTATAAAATCTCTAATGTGTAGGATACAGCTTCGACTTCATCAAATGATCATGAGTCGAAACACAGTGCCACCTGTGAGATATGCAAGTTTCTACGCTGTTGGAGAAATTAACACGAATCTGACTGATCATGATAGCAATACAGAATAAAGAATAGTTTGAATATCGAAAGAGAATGACAACTATTAAGTCAATACAAGACACCAACACCTTTGATTCCCCGACCGCACGCGCCTGACACAGGAATCGAAACAAAGTTCGCTGTCTCGCTACAATATGAACACTGTTAGCATTCTGTCAAAAATGATAGGACAATAAGCTGTTGATATAACTGGGAGATGACTCCTTTCACTCGTATTCCTTTTGAACCGTCAGCTTCGCCTAGTGAAGAAGGTGCGAGCTCGTCTCCACCGCGGACTTCGGTTCGATTCCTAAGTCAGGCGAGTGCGGTCGGGAAATCAAGGGTGTTATGTGTCTTGTATTGACTTAATAGCTGTCATTCTCTTCAGATATTCAATGAACTACGAGAGACATTTGTTGTCAAAGAATAGTTTTACAAATCCGTCATGTCATGACAACTTGGAGAGGTAATATATAGTTTGTTGTAATATATAGTTTTGTTGAAAGAGCGAAACATCATAATCAAGGAAGCTTATTATCATAATTAACTTTAAAAGATGTTAACGGTTCTACATTACTATTCATATTCAAGAAATGACGCCTTGTGAATCATCTTCTGAATCATAAAATCATGCCGCTGAAAATTGAATTAAAAACATGACATCTAAGCCAAAAAGCTCTCAACATAAGGTCTCAACGCTTCCTTGCTTGCTTCCTTGAAGACATGCAGGGACTTGATTATAATGTGGTTGATAAAATTATTATGACTATACATTATTATTATTATATATTATTATTATATGACATTTTTCCTATATTCGCGTGAATGATCATTTATCATGCGACAACTCTTCCGTTATCATCACGGCTGTCTCCCATCATTTAAAGTAAGAACATGGTCATCACACAAATCTACCACATGAAATACTTTAGCACACGTTTTATGTCATAAGACGTTTGCCGACAACGGGCTCAGCTTTTGTAACTCGAACTCCTCATCCCTGCAGAGAAGCCAGAGGCAATATCAATCAATCTCTTGGCTATATCCCACTTTTTGTTAAACTGCCTGCTTCTCTGTCCCTCATTTACCGTATGATATCTGAATGACACAACATTTGACACGAAGACAGACAGACGGTGTAGGCCTGTCATTAACTGCCATTATTCAACATGCAGTGCATGTCTGACTATATCTTCAAGATCAAAGCGGTCAATTCTGATAATATCATTTCATACGATAACATCATGCTAGAACATTTTGTCATCATTGCCAATCATACCAATCATGAAAATAAGTTTCATTCACTTCTGACGGGATACACCGTATGTTTCAGACAAATTTAATGACAATGGACATTGTATTCACGGACAATAGATGTCTGCCTATCATTATTATGAAAACAATTATGCATTTAGAACAGACACCCAGGGGGTTGACTTTGCTGAAGCGGCTGCTGATTCTAGTGCATGCAGTCTGCGCTGTTTGAAAAAGGACCCGAACGTCCTTCGGAGTTTTGTTGGAGGGGTTGACCTGAACAGAAAACTTAAAGGATCTGATTGTCGCATTGGTTGATAACCCTCTTCATCGAGGAACAACGTCATTTCACTGATAGGCAAAATGGTCCGTATGAAGGGTATAAAAAGGCTCCGTATAACAAGGGTACGACACATCAGACACATCTTCTGAATTGCATATTCTTTGTAAGTGTTTTGTCGACGACAAGGAAATAACTAATTAATGCAAAAAAAGTTGCTAGAAAGATGCACTACTGTCTAAAATCTGGAAAAGGTCCGCATTGAAATGGCAGAAATAAAGTTCCGAAGTAACAAATGCAGTCCATATTCTGGATATTTGAGGTACAAAAGAGAAAACCGGTCCGATGAACTTGTAAGTAGAAGTTGTGAGCATGTTTAACTGAATACGGACCACATGGTCCTCATACTGACTCTCCGGACCCTTTCAAACCTTCAGTACGAACCATTTTGCTTAACAGTGTCACTCAGAGTACTGACGAGGACTTTCAATCAAGTGAAGGTAATTTATTTCTATTCATGCATCCCCATCTGGAAGATGTTAGATATCCTAGCGTCCTATTTGTCGGCCAAACTATGAAATTAAGAAGTCTATGCCAAAACTTAGAAATACATAAGACTTTTATCCACGGACTAGGAATAGACATTGTCTATTTACATTTCTAAATCTATGGTGCAATGAAATAGAAATAATGAAGAACTACGGCATGGAAAGGCGTGCTGCAATGGTAGATTGCTTAGAACGAGTGCGCGTTAGCGCACGAGTTCAAAGCTATCTACCATTGCAGCACGCCTTTCCATGCCGTAGTTACATTGTTTACGGTTTTCTATGTACTTCCATGATTGATGCTTGGATATCGGTATATCTTAAGATGTCCATGATTGATGTCATCAATAGTCTAAGTCTATGCCTGCAACCATCTACTTACATAATTGTGTCATAACTTTATCCATGCTTTATCATAGCTCTCATTTATCATAAATTAAAATCAATGATATCATCTTTTTTGATTACAAAATTCAAATTTTGAAAACCATTTTGAGATACTTAATTCACAGCAGTCTGCGCAAGTAGATGACAGGAAATCATAAATTAGAATGTTTGGTATGATAAATTTTGATGAAATTCAAGGGCAAATAATTAGTGGTATGGAAGCGGACGAGATCAATGAAATAAGTGAGGTCCAACAACTGATTCGCAATGATCCATCAATTTTAGATGAGTTTGATAGCACGCCCACGGGAATAGTCCCAGCTGACGTAGAAAAAAAATTGCATTAATAGAAAGTAGCGCTGTTCCGGTATCCACTGCGAGACAAGAAATGCTATGGGTCAAGAATTTAAAACAATTCTTGAATGATCACCAATTAGATGACAGACTTTCTAATATTTCAAAAGAACAATTGAATGATATACTACGATAATACTATGATAATACTAATGATAATACTAATGATATACTATGATAATTTCAAAAGAACAATTGAATGATATACTACGATACTATTATTCGGAATTGCGAACTAAGAAGGGTGACTATTACTCAAAAGCGAGTCTGATATGTATAAGGGCGTCATTGTACAGACATTTGAAATCGCTGAGGAAATTTGACATTATAAATGACGTAGAATTTTTCCACGCAAATCAGGTTCTAAAAGGAATGGTGAAAGCATATTTCGAGAATGGCGGTGCAATGCATTACTTTGAGGCAATTGAACCGCAAGATATGAAAACTCTAAATTCATACTTCAACCGCAGCAATCCAGATGTTTTGCAACAGGAGGTCTATTTTATTATTATATACTACTTGGGACTGAGAGGTAGGGAGTGGATAAGAAGGCTTAAACGGAAAAGTTTTGTATTTAAAAGAGATTCAGCTAATAAAGAGTATTTTGAAATTGAAGGCATCGATGGCATTCAGAAAAATGAGCAACCATCCCTGAGAATGACGAAGCAGAGCCTGAAAGACGGTCGAATGTACGAGTCTGATGTCCGTGATTCCTGTCCAGTTGTAGCTTTAAGGTCGTTCTTCCAGAGACTACCAGATGATTGCGATTTTCTCTTTTATAAGAAATTAAAAAATGGAGAGACAGTGAAATGTGGTACAACCCAAATCAACCAATGGGTGTGAATACCATCGCAAACTGATGAGTGAAATCTCACAGGATGCAAAGTTATCGAAGACCTATACATCTCACTGTATACATCAACAGTGGTCACTAACTTATTCAATGAAGGAGTGCCTGTTGAAGAAATCTGCAATGTCACGGGACACAAAGACACGAAATCATAAAACGATATATTCGTCATGTCTCAGATGAGAAAAAAATAGGATATGCAAACGCATTGAATCGAGCATTCCACAAAGATCAATCAAAGCAACTGAATGCCAACAATGAAAGTAAGTTAATTTGACATATAGATGGTTATCATCTTAATTCATTTTTTCAATACTTCCAGATCCACTGACGGCTCCTTCATCTTCCTCAAATAAACCATCAATAGCTGTAGCTGAATCTTCGTCAAACGCAAGCGAAAGTTATTCGTCAACTGAGATAGTGAAATATTCGGAAAGTAAGTGGAAATAAATAAATTCATATTTTTCCGTTTATAAAATAATCATGAAAAGCGGGCTTCCTATTTTTAAATAATCCGAAGACATTTTACCACAATAATTTTCCATTATATATTAAGTTCTAGCTTTATATTGAGCATCATTACTTAGATAACGCTGTTGATGGTTATTTTTATTTGGGATCGGCTAATTGAATATTTTCAATTATTTCAGCAAACATATGTGCGAGCTCTTTTGGTGGAGTATGCCGAAAGCGCACACTGTTCTGTGATGAAGGTAAGTTCATAATCCGTTGTGAAAACGTTTGCACAATTGTTATTCCAGATGTTCCTGAATTTATCACAGTTATAAAACATAAGAGACTAAATGAGTTGGGCTTTGCTAGTCAAAACTATCCGAAGTTAATGATTTCGCTTGTATTCTTTTTATTCATCTAGGTTTTAGGTCTCGCTGAACATTTAGTCTACCTTAGTCTTTATTTTAAGTGTGTGAAGTCAATAGGCATTGTCTGTTAATCATTAGGTTTGTATTAATAAATGAAGTTTCATGATCGCATTTTCTATATATTCTAGCTATTGCACTAGTTTTACGAACGCATTATTGCTGCAGTGTATTTTCATGATGCATACAAATAAATGATTTCGCATTTCTGAATATAGCGGTGATTTCAAAACATTCCTTAAATTTTCCAGCTACTGTCGAAGGATCAGCTGAAAGGAAAATGGTAATCGAGGCAGACGGTGATAAAAATTTCGTTAGGATTACCTTCCAATGACTTTTTCACATGATGGATTTCTATGTTGAATTTCCCGTTCAGCAATGCCCCATTGTCAGCACGATGGACGAGGGGCATTGCAGCACGGTAGTGATATCGTAAATATAATGTTTTAGAAGATATCTTCATTTTTATTGGGGCATTGTGGAACTGATAGACCGTAAACAATG
>CAJQUW010013614.1:0-192282 GCA_907163375.1 Prostheceraeus crozeri | reverse complement strand
CCAAAATAGTGAATTTAAATTTTTCAACTTTTTAGCACTACTTATGAAATTTTATAAGTAGTCCATCACTTAGGGCAGGTCAATAGCGACCGAACCTTTTTGAATCAAGTCAAACGGACTTGTAGAAGCAAAGTTACAAGCCTTTAAAGTTTTGGAGTCTTTTATGGCCTGGAGACGAAGGCCATCTCCTGGCGAACCTCTAAGTCTGACGCCTTAGCTGATATCAGCAATGAAATTTTCTAAGTCGGTTTCTTACAGAAACTCGGAATTTGGAATGTCCGAAGCTATCATCGGAGCTCAGAGAGACGACCTACCTCTGACAATCGTTCTCCTCTAAATGACAAGTCTCCGTCGGTTCCCAGCTTATATAGTGTGTGACGATCAGCTGATGACGTAATACCCATCATCCAAACACTAAAAATCCAGTCTATCTCCGGTTCTAGTGCTCCGATTGAGCTAGAAATACACCATTTCCATGTAGAATTTAGCTGAATCCGAATCTGGCCTCCGTTTTCCCATCCGATGCTTCGTTTGGGCGCTACAGACCAAAACGTCCCAAATTTTAAATCTGTCGTTTTTTCGAAAAATGTTGAAAATTTTTTCTCTACTATTGACTTGAAACTCAAATGAAGCTAGTGAATTTCAGCTGATTCAAATTGAAATCCGTTTTCAAACGAAGTTTGTTTTTGCAGCTACAGCAAAACGTACAAATTCTAATCTGTCGTTTTCGCAATGTCCAAAATCTTAAATGCCGTTACATCTACCGCGACGCTCTGAACAAGCGATTTTTCGTGATTTGTATCTTTACCTTTCAACGAGCATTTGCACGACAAATCCGTTCACTAGAGAATTGGAAGTTTGGCGGAGGGGGGGGGGAAGTCAGCGAAAATTTTTTGATTGGTTCAAATTACATACGATGGAGAAGAATTTCACGTGATCCGAAATCTGGCTCGTTTTCCATCCGATGTCTCCTTTGGGGCTAAGACACAGTAACTTTCATTGTGATTTTTTGAAAATGATTGAAATTTTTTTTCCGATGACTTGCAAAATCAAATGAGATAGGAATTCACGCTGATCAAATTGAAATCGTTTTTCCCAATTCTATGCTTCGTTTTGCCGTACAGCCCTAAAGTCCCAATGTAAATCTGTCGTTTTTCGCCAATGTCCAAAATTAATGAGTTTCATCATCTACACGAAGACCGATTATGTAAAAGCGAATCTTTCAGTGACTTTTCTCCTCTTATTTCCAACGAGCTATTGACGAAAATCCGTCCAATAGAAGAAATTGGAAGCTTTGGCGGAGGGGTGGGGCGTAACGAAAATTTTATTCGAATTTGCGTTCAAATTCACCATACCGATGCTGAAATTTCAGCTGAATCGATCTGGCTAGTTTTCCATCGTTGTTTCGGTTTGGGCGTAAGACCAAAAGTCCAAATTTTAACTCTGTCGTTTTTCGAATATTGTTGAAAAATTTTTTCTCTACGATTGATTGAAATACCATGCAGGATAGAGAATTTCACAGCTTGGCTTCAAATCTGAACTCCGTTTTAAATCGATGCTTCGTTTTGAAGAATACGCCAAAGTCCAATTCTAACACTGTCGTTTTTGCATGTACCAAAATCTTAATGCGTCTACATCTAAACGCGCCAGCTAATGAAAGCGTTCTTCAGTGAATTTGTCTCATTAACCTTATCCAAGGTAATGCCGAAAAATTGTCATATAAGCGAAATTGGAAGTTTGGCGGGGGGGGTCGAGGGACGTATCGAAATTTTTTCTCTCGGATTGCGTTCAAATTCACCATACCGATGCAAGGATTTACGTGACTGATTGGACGTATCATTCGATGCTTCGTTGGGCGTACGACCAAAAAGTCCCAACTTTTACTCTGTGTTTTTGAAAAAGGTTGAAATTTTATCTCACCGATTGCCTTGAATGACTCACCTACCGATGCAGAATTTATCAGCTGAACACGAATCGACCTTCCGTTTTCTCATCCGACCACTCCTTCCACTCGAAACAACCCATTTTACAAACCCAACATTCAGCACAAAGTACATTGCTTAAAACTAGCTGTGAACCGAGAAAACTGTCATTGGTTCAACGGAATTAGGTATGATATTAGTTCGAAATCGAAGTCGTTCCGGACATTCCTGGGTTAGATCAATAAATAGATAGCCATGTGGTTTCTTAGTTACATCTTCATATATTTTTGAAAGAACTTTAGGTTGTTGAGGTAATATCTGTCTACTGAGATGATGTATCTGACTGCTGTCTCTTGGATTTTTAAATATTGCCAAATAATGTGTATTCAAACTTCTAGTTCTTTGCTCTTTCCCTCCATCAAAAATGTTTTGGGTGATATAGATTATGAAGGCTTCCCTATGATGTGCTGTCTGAATAAACATTTCAGTTACATCTTTCGATGATTTGCTTTCACGCAATAGATCATCTAGCACAATTAAGTCACCTGCTTTGATGTCTTCAGTTGTCGGTAACCCTTGCTTCACATCAGAAGAATAGAATAGAATAGAATAAGCGTTTATTGAAAAACAAAAGACCCCCAAATGAGAATCGGAGGAGGTCCGCGAAAAATTAACAGAAATAGTGAACTGCATACGCCGTGCATCACTTGAATGATTCATTATACAGAATAGAGCACGAAAAAGTAAAACCATTTTGTCTTCGCGTTGTTCGTACATGAGGCAACACTATTCGTCCACTGTGTGAAGACATATCAGGAACACTATCATGTAAGATATGATTTTCACAAAATAGAGCATTTTTGAAAAGTTTTAATGCGAGCTGCTTTCTACGGTGAACAAAATTTAGAATATCACAGTCTTTGCATGTTTTAACATCTATACCATGGATGATACGAAAAGCTCGCTTCACAACACTCATACATTTTGAGTCAAGAATAATGCCAGGATGAATAAAAACAGGAGAGGCATAGTCCAAAATAGATTGAATAATGGATTTATATACAAGAATCAGTTTATCATGAGACAAAATAGGTTTCAGAATACGCATTATATACAATCTTTGCGACACTTTTTTAAAAATGAAATCAAAATGATCAGACCATGTCAGCTTTTCATTAAAAATCAAGCCCAAAACCTTAATTGCATGTACATTCGCTATATTTGGAACTGGAGAAACAGGTGCTTGAGAAAAATTAACAGTCAGAACTTTAGATTTGGCAAAATTTATTGACATTCCGTTTTGCGAACACCAACTTCGAAAATGTTCAATTTCCTCATTTACGCAATACAAATCATCTGCAACATCATTATAAACAGGAATTATCAGGGAAACATCATCTGCATACTTCACATTACAAACTGATGGAAAAATTGTTTTGTATGATGACATATAGATAGCAAACAAAAACGGTCCAAGAACAGACCCTTGGGGCACCCCACTTGATACTGGAATAAGTGCGCTCCGGGTGTCACCCAGTCTAACTCGCTGTTTACGATCACATAAATAGTTGTTTATCCAATTGGCAAATATATTTCTGTTAGGTAGAGGAAGCTTGACAATACAAGACAATAGCAAATGGTGAGGAATGCTATCAAAGGCATGTGTCATGTCAAAAGTTATCAAATGAGTTGCACGGACATTTTTGTCATCCAAAAGACTCAATAAGCTTTCATGTATACGTATCAAAGCACAATTCGTAGAGGAATTAGGACGGTACGCAAACTGACATTTATCATAACAATTTAAAAGTGGAAAACGATACTTCAACAAAATCACTTTTTCAAAAATTTTACTTAATATTGGAAGCAGAGAGATTGGTCTTAGTTGATCTTTTCTAATTGGTGTAGTTTTAGGAACAGGACAAATGTTTGGACATCATAACCTTTCTGGCGAAGTGCAGAATGTAGTTGTGGTTGAAATATGCCATAACACCATTTAACTCTTTTAATTTCTTTATTAAACATCTCATTTCTAAATTGTAGTAATTGAGTTACAAAAGTAGTTTTACCGGACTGACTTGGTCCGGCCACACACATTGTGCGATCAGTGAATAGGCGAAAATCTGTCATCCAGAAATTTCAAAAGCTTTAAAGACCAACACCCACCAGTTTGCTTAGAATAAAACAAGTCATGTTCCATAACAACTTTATTTACATTTAGAAACTTTCATTTCACATTCACAGCATTTGTGTTTCCTCATCAATGTCAGCATTAAAATAACTTCTCGCGTCAATTTGAGCATCTTGGCGTTTCAATTTCAACTTAACACTCCCTTCCTTGGATTTCCGTCCCCGCTTTTTGCTTTCTTCAACATCCTTCCCATCTTTTGAAGCAGGTTTATCGATGGTGATTAGACACTTATCAATCGGCATTGGCTCATAAACCAACTGTAGAACTTTCATTTGTAACGATGCCACTTTTCCGGTTGAGCCGTGAGCACCAATGTATAGTCCGTTGACGTGTATTAAACCCATGTATCGTCCGCGCTTAAGATCATCACACTCCATTGTATTTCCAAGTAGATCGAATGCTTGAAAGTGATCGGACAATTTCAAGAATAGCGTATCGAACTCGGGTAAATCCTTATAGCCACTTCCTTCCTCTAACGCCTTCCTCCAATGTGTAGGAGCACTTTCGGGCAACACAACGCATTCCTTCGCCAAAGAGTCGATGGTTTTGAGTATCATCTGCTGCCATTTCGGAAAGGTCACTCGCATTTGTCTCATGTTGCTATATCCAGATGAAGACATACCATTACTATGGAAAAATGGAACTTGAAGGTAGAAACCATCGTCACCATAGCTCAACTTTTGGAAGTAAAAGGTATTTCCAATCCTTTGAACCTTCCTTGTCGGTCGGAATTCAAAGAGATCACGTTCAAATGAGTCGCTCTCCTCTCTAACTATAAACATTTTTTGAGACATAATTCAATGTTGTACTTATTCGGAGCTTTTCAACCGTCAGCGATGAATGATAGCTTGAAAGTGATTAAAGAGTACAAGCGCGTCTCTCTTATATACATATTCACATGAGTCATCAATCAATGATGACGTGTCAATCCATGATTCGTCGTCTATAGCAACACTGCGGCACCTGCTACAACTTTCCCTAGTGGACTGTTGAGTACATTGTAAATGCTGTTTCCAATATCATTCAGCATATTTAAAAACCCACCACCTCCACGCTGAACTAAGTTCCGCCTTTTCATATCACTGCTTCTTGGATTTGAAAATTTTCTAATGCTGTTTAGAGAATCAGTACTCAATAAAGGCTTGTATATTGGGAGGCATTTGTGTATTGCAAAAGCCAAATCACGGATGAAATCATCACTTGAGTTTTGAATTAATTTGCACTTAACTTTATTGTTTCGCATGCTGTTTAACTTTCGCAACGCCTTCTTAAACTGACTTGAAGGTCTAAAAGAACCATTCTTCCGAGAAAAAGATGCCTTTCGTTTTGCAGTCATTTTTATTGTGTTAAAAGCAAAGCATTTATGAAAATATACATTTTTGCCTAGTTCCATGCAACAAAGTCAAACGGTAACAGATGGTAGGTCGTAGTCATCAACATCACTCAAAGTCTGAGTCGTTGCAGTTATAAGCTGTTCTATATTACACATTAAATCCTTTGATAGAGGACAGCATGAACAGCATGGTTTTGAAGCGAAGACTTTTAAAAGATTAGCATAGTATGCTCTAAACTTGATTATGTCCCGGTCATCTTGCACTGCCACATTGACGCTCATCGACGGGGGTCCGGTAAACATGTCCACCTTGAATTTACCACCATTTTCGTCATAGTGGCTAAATACGATTATGTCATGCAAACAAGTCTTCAATTTCCGTGTTCTCATTTCACAATAGCAACGAGAACTCTGTGGAATAGCTTCCGTCAAACTCAGAGGCTTGAACACTTCATCGAGCCAAAATCGTAGTACTCGCGTAAGGGCATTGGTCAATGTCCTCATTAAGAGTTTCTAAAGTTCAATATCATCTTCACAATGATAGAATGTGACAATATCCTCCATCAGATCTATGAGATCAGCTTTGTAACCAATAACATCATTTGCAGAGTAGAAAATCTTGCTAGTAAACAGATTGTCTTTGTGAATAGTTGAAACAGGAATGATCGTGGTAAATGGCATGTTTATTAATGTCTACAATCCTCAACAAGTATGGTTCTAATAGAAGTGTGATAACCTTATATACAAAAGCTGCACAATAGCAACCAATCACAGACACGCATGATGACTCATTATGAACGATATACAGTGACTGTTGAAATTATTTCTTCATCACAAAGGGGACAAAATGTAGTTTCCAAGGGTATATAGCATGTAGAACACATGACAAAATGAGAACATGGTAAGAAGAGAAGGGATTTTTCCCGTTCAAAACACCTAATGCAGTTCCGTTCACATAATAGTTTAAACGTCTCTGTTTCTAATTTCTTTCTGAAGTCACTTTCATCGATAGAACATTTCGATAAATCAATTGAAGGTTTCACTTTTTTTATCTCCGTTTCAGAAAGTTCTAATTTCATCCTCCTAATTTCACTGTCTTTATGATGTAGCATTGAGAAATCTTCTATCCAACTACGATCCAAATTAGCATTCATGGTATGCTCATCCAGATCCATTAGTCGTTCAACTAAATCGCCAGCTTTGATATTTTCATTTAGATTTGTAACAGTTTCTATGGCCTTTAGCGAATAACCAAGGTCTCTTGCAACAATCCATGAAATTGGGAAGCTAACCATGAAGCAACTTCCACGTATTTATAACTTAACCTAGTTATGAAAATAAATAAAATTGTCATCATAGTCACAATGGCCACAATTGTCGCATTTGAGCAAGCAGTCTCAAAACAAACAACTATCTATTCAAGTTCCGAAATAAATGTTCGCATCCCTGTTCTAATTCACTCACTTTAATTCAAAATCGGAACAGGCTGTTACAACCCCAGTACACAATTGATTGTACCGAACCTCGAAACATGAACTCAAATTCAAATCCCAATCCGAACGCGGTTCGAATTCAAATGTTCATATTTACATGTTTGGAACGCCATGTTCGCATCCTCGTTTTAATCCTCACTTTTTGCGTTCACATTATTAACTACTGACGTGGTTATTGTTTGTGCGTGTCTACATAATTTGGCAAAGAAATACCAAAGTGATGCGGAAAATGAAGATGCAAATCCAAGTGAAAAACACTCCAATGGATCCGATCATGTTGTAGCATCTTATGAAAATTCAAATAGGGGTGTGACTGTCAGAAGCTAAGTTACTTTTCAATATTTTTGAACTTGTACTATATGAGCTAATATGTACTACAATTGTATTATGATGCAGCTACTGTAGGGCCTATAGCATCATTATGTCCAAAAGATAATGCATAGTGTGATCATAAAGTCACCGTGGGATTACAATTCACTATATATGAAAAATGAGTGATCTAAAACGATAACTACTTATGAAAATGAAAGGAGCATGACTTAAAGTTTTGTTTTATGATATGAAAAGGCCGGCTGAATTCAATTTGCGGTTTTCGAGTTGTCAAGATGAAAAGGGCATTATAAAGCTACTATATGATCATCGTAATCAAGCAGACGATTACTTAAAAAGTTCGACAGACTTTTTAAGGTGACTGAAATCAGTTACAAAATGGATGTTGAGCAGCGCATAGAAGTAGTTCTTTTGATGGCATAATTTGAATCCGCAATCCGAGTTAGAAGAGAATTGCGAAATCGGAAACGGAATAATGTTCCTTAAGAGAGGTCCTCCCCATTATTCAAGATGAGTAAGAGATTTTCTTGACAAGCAGTTTTGCAATCGTTGGATTAGCCAATGAGGCACAGTGGTATGGGCCGCTAGGTCTCCTGAAATTTCTCCTTTGGACTTTTTTGTTTGGGGATTGTTGAAAAATAAAGTGTTTGCCTCACAACCGAGAAGTTTACAACAGCTGAAAGACAGCATTTCATCAAGTTTAGAAATCACCTGAAATGTGCCGCAATGCCATCAGGTCGCTTCGAAAACGACTCCAACAGTGCATTGACAATTGTGTTAAGACCGTCGAACAATGACTTTATTTTGAAATTTCTGTCTTCTGGTTTAAAAATTCTAAGATCTAGATACATAAAAGCTTGAGAAAAGTGGATTTTTACCGAAAATTTTCATTTAGAATTGAAATGATCCTTGGACAGGTAATTATATGAAATGCATGCCTCGTATTTTTATTGGTTGAAAGATTTAGTTGACTTTAGTAGTAAGTAAAACTCCACTTCTGGATAGCGCAAGATGGCCGCCATCGCTGACTCCCCCCCTCCCCCCTCTGGAACGACAGAGTGTCGTGGTCGGCCGCCGTGGTGCTTCGGGTCTGACTCCCCCCCCTCTGGAACGGTAGAGGTTGTAGTCTGTCGTGGTGTGCCGGCCAGGTTGGTCCACGTTCACAAAATGTTCGCTGACTCCCCCCCCCCTCTGCAATGACAGAGTGTGAGACTCGGGTGAGTTGGTCCGACCGCCTGGTTGACGTGGGCGACCGTCCAGGTTGACGTAGGCGACCGTCTAGGTTGACGTGGGCGACCGTCTAGGTTGACGTGGGCGACCGTCTAGGTTGTCGTGGATGGTGAAATGGCTGCCAGATTCGGATTCAGCGTAAAATTCTGCATCTGTGGTGTGATTTCCAGCTCAATCGGCGAGAAAAAATTTTTCTTCAAAATTTTAAACAGAGTTAAAATTTGGGACGTTTTGGTGTGTAGCGCCAAAACGAACCATCGGATGAGAAAACGGAGGCCAGATTCGGATTCAGCGTGAAATTCTGCATCGGTATGGTGAATTTGAACGCCATCGGAGAGAAAAAATTTTCGCTGACGTCCCCCCCCTCTGGACAGCTCGCTTCGATTTTGGCTTCCAGTGGACGGATTTTGTCGTGCTATAGCTCGTTTAAAAGCTAAGAGTGAGACAAATTCACTGAAAGAATCGGCTTGTTCCTATCTGTCTTCGTTTAGATGTGAGACGCCATTTAAGATTTTGGGACATTGGCGAAAAACGACAGAGTTAGAATTTGGGATGTTTTGGGCTGTAGCTTCAAAACGAAGCATCGGATTGGAAAACGGATTTCAGATTTGGAATCAGCGTGAAATTCTCTATCTGTATGGTGAGTTTCAAGGCAATTGGCGAGAAAAAATTTTCAACATTTTTCGAAAAACGACAGAGTTAGAATTTGAACGTTTTGATGTGTAGCGCCCAAACGAAGCATCGGATGAGAAAACAGAGGCCAGATTCGGATTCAGCGTGAAATTCTACATGGAAATGGTGTATTTCCAGCTCAATCGGAGAGAAAAAATTTTCGCTGACGTCCCCCCCCTCTGGACAGCTCGCTTCGATTTTGGCTTCCAGTGGACGGATTTTGTCGTGCCATAGCTCGTTTAAAAGCTAAGAGTGAGACAAATTCACTGAAAGAATCGGCTTGTTCCTATCTGTCTTCGTTTAGATGTGAGACGCCATTTAAGATTTTGGGACATTGGCGAAAAAACGACAGAGTTAGAATTTGGGACGTTTTGGGCTGTAGCTTCAAAACGAAGCATCGGATTGGAAAACAGATTTCAGATTTGGATCAGCGTGAAATTCTCTATCTGTATGGTGAGTTTCAAGTCAATAGGAGAGTTTCAAGTCAATCGGAGAGAAAAATTTTCAACATTTTTCGAAAAAACGATCAGTTAGAATTTTTGCAATGACTGCCTACTGTAGAGCCAAAACGAAGCATCGGATGGGAAAACGGAGGCCAGATTCGGATTCAGCGTCAAATTCTACATGGAAATGGTGTATTTCCAGGTCAATCGGAGCACTAGAACCGGAGATAGACGGGTTTTTAGTGTTTGGATGATGGGTATTACGTCATCAGCTGATCGCCACACACTATATAAGCTGGGAACCGACAGAGACTTGTCATTCAGACGAAAGATTGCCAACGGTAAGTCGTCTCTCTGAGCTCCGATGATAGCTTCGGACATTCCAAATCCCGAGTTTCTGTAAGAAACCGACTTAGAAAATTTCATTGCTGATATCAGCTAAGGCGTCAGACTTAGAGGTTCGCCAGGAGATGGACTTCGTCTCCAGGCCATAAAAGACTCCAAAACTTTAAAGGCTTGTAACTTTGCTTTTGACTTGATTGACTTGATTCAAAAAAGGTTCGGTCGCTATTGACCTGCCTTAAGTGATAGACTACTTATAAAATTTCATAAGTAGTGCTAAAAAGTTGAAAAATTTAAATTCACTATTTTTGGAGGTTTTCTGGGGTTTTCGACCCTGCTGAAGTCAATGAAAGCATTTTTAATGATGTCTGAGCCAGTCGTCTCATGGTATAAGCGGCTTTTCACTGAAAGCGAGCAAGACACGGAGAGTTTTGCTGTAATATTCCACTGACAGGGTGTTCCTTCGGGACGGCGGACGATGCCGTAGTGATAAGTGTGGCAAGGGAATGTGTCATATTTGAGACCGTAACCGCTGGGACAACTCATGTCTCATGTTGGGCATTTGACACAGTTCTCAACGTAGCACTTTGAACGCCAATCGGTTGAGTCTTAGCTATCTTGTCATGGGTGGCCTCTAAACATCTCCATTGCAAAACGCTGGTGAATCAAGCTCTCTACGGCTTGCTATCAAGCTGCTAAAAGTCTGTCCACCTCTTACCAACTCTACAGGTTTTCATGTCTGAGCCAGTCTTCTCATGCTATAAGCGGCTTTTCACTGAAAGCGAGCAAGACACGGAGAGTTTTGCTGTAATATTCCACTGACAGGGTGTTCCTTCGGGACGGCGAACGATGCCGTAGTGATAAGTGTGGCAAGGGAATGTGTCATATTTGAGACCGTAACCGCTGGGACAACTCATGTCTCATGTTGGGCATTTGACACAGTTCTCAACGTAGCACTTTGAACGCCAATCGGTTGAGTCTTAGCTATCTTGTCATGGGTGGCCTCTAAACATCTCCATTGCAAAACGCTGGTGAATCAAGCTCTCTACGGCTTGCTATCAAGCTGATCAAAGCAATAACTTGGGATGTTTCCTCAAGGTTTTCAAGTATGCTGAGTTCAAATCTGCTATCAGATTTCAAATTTAACTAAGTCTAAGGCAGCTTTGAGGGGTTAGATCCCAGCTACTGTTCACTACCTTTGACTCGGCGTTGCTGTTACCACTTCGGGGCAGTGACAATGATGTCTTCAGCTGTAAATAGCGGGTATCGGGGAAGATCTCTCACTTCCCTAGTGATCAGTACAAGACCTTCGGGTTGTCGACGGGATCGAGTGCCACTCACTACACTCAAATCTATCATTCCTCACTAAGTGTAAATTACTGACTATACATTTGTCCTGCTATCAGGTTGTTTTGACTTGCTATCTAGTTGAATAGTCTCTTGCTATCAAGAGATTCACTTCTGCTCATAAAGCACATCATCGCTGTAATACCTCCTTTGCTCGAGCGTTCCTTCGGGACGGCGGGTACTGCCGTAGAGGGATTGTGTTGCACGGGTTGTTCGTCGTTTGTTAGACCGAAACCTCTGAGCCGTTGCTCATGTTGGGCGTTCGACTTCATACTCAACGTGACGCTTTCTCTCGCCAGGTCAGAGTACTTCAGCCATTCGACAAAGGTTAGTCTTTATGATATGGAGTAGAGTGAAATGTAATTCATTAGATGTCCCTTCAATGATTGCTCCCATGATAAACGTTGATGAGACAAATGAAATGATTCTCATCTTCCCTTTTCAGTGATTGAAATATACTAACACACTACCGTATAATCGTCCACTATGGGGCAAGACATGATAGAGCCTCCACGCGGTTTGCCCTGGGCAGTCTTTAGACTGGCGAATACAATCATTAAGTTGAATCTGCTATCAGTCAACTTGAACGTTACATCACATTAGAGGGGTATATAAACCACTACCTCTCATTTCATCTCATTTCAATCATGGAGACACCTAACGCTGCAGTCAACTCTCCTCGCGGACCGCAGTTAAGACCGCGAAATTTATTTAATGAATTTGCTAGAATAGAGGAGCAAGACAGAGTCCACAACCATTTTACTCAGATTGGCAATGCGATGACAGCAAGTGTTGCCAATCCAATGGAATGGCGCTACATTCCACCCTCCACTCACATACCAACTAGCATTGAAGTCGACACTGCTGAGGTTGAACGGTTTCGACTCTCTCTCAGCAGAATCGGTATGGAGTAAGATTGCTGATGACGACTCCCGAGAACGAACCACCGGCTCTCTTAAGGGCCACCATGGGGCAAGACATGATAGAACCTCCACGCGATTTGCCCTGGGCTGTCTTCGGACTGGCGAATACTATCATTAAGTTGAATCTGCTATCAGTCAACTTGAACGTTGCAAATGAAGTTCGGTGTAATACTTCCTTTCGACGGGCGTTCCTGTAAAGGGCGGCGGTGAAACCCGTAGCTATGTATACCGCAAGGGACATTCGGCAATGGTCAATCTTGTTAAACCTCTCTGCGTCATGTTTGCAAGTGATTGCCTCTGTCTCAACGTAGTATGCATTCGCGCCAGGGCGACATTTAGCCAACTGTCGAAGGTTACCTAAAACTTTCCATTGCATACGTTATGAGAACCATGAGTTCTACCTGTCTCTATCAATGAGAGGAATTGATGAATGGAATGAAATGGGAGGACACTCACGCGCCACACGCAACATAACACACTTCTCTCTTCCGTAGTCTAACAAGCTCTTTACACATGGATCGCAGTCGATTGCTATCCCTGTATCAGAAGTGTAAGCTATCTTAATTTTATTTAACACTATTTCATCTACCATCATCATCCATATGAAGTGTCATAAGATTTACAAGTTAGACTAAGCGTTCTACTATTTGTAAATGAAAGATATAGTTTCACCAGTTTATATGTTAGAAATAGAATGAAGTTTCACCAGTTTACAAGTTAAGAATAAAGTTCTATCTGTTTGTATATTAGAAATAAAACAAAGTTTCAACCCTTTACAAGTTAGAAATAACGTTTCAATAGTGTATGCGTTAGAAATAAAGTTTTAGCTGTTTGTATATCAAAATAAAGTTTCAAGAGTTTACAAGTTAGAAATAAAGTTTCAACAGTGTGTATGTTAGAAATAAAGGTATAACTGTTTGTAAAAATAAGATCGCAAGATTTACTAGTTTACAAGTTAGACTAAGTGTAAATTAAAATAAAATTATAACTGTTCACGAGTTAAAGCGTTGATGCAACGATGAACAATTAATAAGCTGAAAAGTTTTAGATTCACTTTAACATTACCATATGTTTACAGATAGAAATGTATCACAGCAAAGCTACTTCATGAGTTAGTTTGCCAGGAGTGTATCATCTCAAACTTTTACTCCGTCGTTGAAATTTCATGACGACTTTTTGCTAAACGAAAGTTAACACCAGAGGAGCGTAGGGGTGGGTGGTATAAAATACGCCTACAGCACTGAGAGAGTTGGAGTGCATGAGCTATGTACATTCTTTTGACGACGAGAGGAGCGATTTAGCCGATGGCGCAGGTAGTTTCCCAGAGCATGGAGGACATTGTTTAGGTGACTCTAAGGACGTATGTCGAGCTGCCTTCAGTGATAGGCTTCCAACTCATGATGAATGATGATATGCTTACGACCTACATTCAACCATTGGTGTATGCCCACACCCTCCCCCACAACGAGCTTGTCTGCCACATTGTATTCATGAGTGTGGCTCAAAGTAGGAAATTGATTGATGAGACTTTGCTGAAATATCCAAGGCGCGTATTCAAGCATGGTCGCCTACTGTTGGAGTATTATTATCAATGGCGCGACGACACACATTTGCCCACCCGTGTTTTACCACACCTATCAACGGAAGAATACAATAGAGCTTTAGTCGAGACGGTGAAAGGAGACGATGAGTGCTAGCGGGTGAATGAAGCATCGGTGAGAGTGGGAATCAACTTGATGCTATTCTCCAATGAGGATTGTTGTCTAATGAGAATCAAGCATTCCTTTATAAATAGAGAGCCTTCCACAGTGAGAATCATTCCATCGTTGAATCGTACAAGTGACGGACGCACATTCTCTCTCTCTACATCCCTGTTATATTATCCAACTAAAATGGTAAGTCGCTACTTTCCTCCCTCTCCTCCCTTGAGCGTAAACTTAATACAATCTTTTTTATTTTCAGGCATCTTCTACATCTGCTACACTAGTAGGACAAAATGGTGGCCAGACGTTACAAGGTTCGCTACAATCAGATCATCTACAGCTGAGACCAGTGGAAGAAACAACAAAGGTACATAATCCTACACCGCTACAGCGTAAATTTAAACAAGTCTTGCGTCATGAGGATCACAGCGTAGTACTGCGAACGGGAATGCTCCCTTCCACTGATGTGAAGATATTGAGCAATCAGTATGGGGATTACATACTCATCCCCGTGAGTCCGTACATTCGCCACCAACTTGACATTATTGAAGAGTACGTAACATTAAATATGGACATTCCTACTCCTCTTGCTCAAGAGTGGAAGGCGAGAGATGAAAAGGATACTCCCTATAGAAAGATTTGGGATGGCAATCAAATTTGCCTACCATTATCACATTGGTGTAGTTATTATAAAAGGGATGGAGATCAATCAATACCCATCATATGTGATGAGCTCGGAGAAGGTACTTGGGATATCATTTTCAAAGTGAATGGACTATATTATGGTCAGCACAAGGATAACAAAATAGCCTCTCTCTCGATATACACTGAATCCATCCTATATATTCCAAAGCCACCCAGCGTAGATGACATTATTGACGAAATCCTTAACGGGGGTGGTACGAAGCGCAAGTCGGGCAAGAATGCTACTTCCAAACGCAAGTCAAGGAAAGAGAATTGCTAATCCTTTCCTAACTCTACCCTATGACAATTCGCTTATGTGCTTTGAGTGTCGTGGACGTGGTCTTATTAGATACATTTTACTTCTTCGTTGCCATCATATCATTTGTGTATTTTGTCGTGAAAAGCATCGATGTAATTCTTCATTTTGTAATATGTTATAGAACGTTTCCTTAGATATGTAAATTTCCGTTTTAGGCTTCTATCATCATTTTTATGGATTGTGAAGGTGAACCTGTGCAGGAGCTCAGTGCTATTGCTATGAACAATTGGACATATCAGATTGTTAGTGTCTATCATCAACATGCCAACTGCGATCCCAATGTTGATCAATGGGCGAGAAAACACATTCATGGACTTAATCTGAAATATTTGCAAGACTATGGCTTTTCTTGTGAGAGTGCTCTTCTTATTGACTTTAAACGATGGTTAGCTGCTTTCAATGTTATACGCATCTTTTGTAATAATCCTGGTAAGGAGAGGAAAGTATTTCCCAATCTAGTCATTAATGATATTTTGCTCCCACCTGGGGATAGTAGAGTGAATCAACACTATCATGAAGTCACGAAACGTTTTAAGGATTTGTGTGTTCCTATTTTGTCAGTTCGTTGTAGTAGCTACGTTCATAACCAATGCTTCTTTCCTCCTTACCTCAACACTGCCAAAGTCCTATATGGTTATCATTGCTCGCTATATGACAGTTACCAGCTGTATCTATTTTATCTGTTTCAAACCATTGATTTATAATGCATGCTTGTTACCGTTATTCAATAAATGTTATTATGCGAAGAGTTGTTGTTATCATGCAACGGATGGGTTAGATGAAGGGTGATCATATCTTTTTGAAATGACTGTGAAACATTGATTTCCATGATGAAGATTTAAACAGTTAGATTTGATGACGAATAAGATTTACTAGTTTGCAAGTTAGACTAAGCGTTCTATTATTTGTAAATAAAAGATATAGTTTCAACAGTTTACAGATTAAAAATAAAGTTTCAATAGTGTATGTGTTAGAAATAAAGTTTAAGCTGTTTCTATGTTAGAAATAAAATAAAGTTTCATGAGTTCACAAGTTAAAATTAAAGTTTCAACAGTGTGTTTGTTAGAAATAAAGTTACATCTATTTGTAAAAATAAGATTGCGGGATTAAATAGTTTGTAAGTTAGACTAAGCGTTCCACTATTTGTAAATGAAAGATATAGTTTCAACAGTTTACAGATTACAAAATAAAGTTTCAATAGTGTGTATGTTAAAAATAAAGTTTAAGCTTTTTGTGTGTTAGAAATAAAATAAAGTTTCAAGAGTTTGTAGATTAAAAATAAAGTTTCAACAGTGTGCACGTTAAAAATAAAGTTTCAATAGTGTGTATGTTAAGAATAAAGTTCTATCTGTTTATATGTTAGAAATAAAAATGAAGGTTCACCAGTTTCTAAGTTAAGAATAAAGTTTTATCTGCTTGTATGCCAGAAATGAAATAAAGTTTCACCCGTTTAAAAGTTAAAAATAAAGTTTCAATATTGTGTATGTTAGAAATAAAGTTTCAACCGCTTACAAGTTAAAATTAAAGTTTCAATAGTTTACAAGTTAAGAATAAAGTTTCAATAGTGTGTATGTTAAGAATAAAGTTCTATCTGTTTATATGTTAGAAATAGAATGAAGTTTCACCAGTTTACAAGTTAAGAATAAAGTTCTATCTGTTTGTATATTAGAAATAAAACAAAGTTTCAACCCTTTACAAGTTAAAATTAAAGTTTCAATAGTTTACAAGTTAAGAATAAAGTTTCAATAGTGTGTATGTTACGAATAAAGTTCTATCTGTTTATATGTTAGAAATAGAATGAAGTTTCACCAGTTTACAAGTTAAGAATAAAGTTCTATCTGTTTGTATGTTAGATATAAAACAAAGTTTCAACCGTTTACAAGTTAAAAATAAAGTTTCAATAGTTTACAAGTTAAGAATAAAGTTTCAATAGTGTGTATGTTAAGAATAAAGTTCTATCTGTTTATATGTTAGAAATAGAATGAAGTTTCACCAGTTTACAAGTTAAGAATAAAGTTCTATCTGTTTGTATGTTAGAAATAAAATGAAGCTTCACCAGTTTACAAGTTAAGAATAAAGTTTTATCAGCTTGTATGTTAGAAATAAAATGAAGTTTCATCAGTTTACAAGTTAAGAATAAAGTTTTATCTGTTTGCATGTTAGAAATAGAATAAAGTTTCAACAGTTTACAAGTTAAAAATAAAGTTTCAATTGTGTGTATGTTAGAAATAAAGTTTCAACCGTTTACAAGTTAAAAATAAAGTTTCAACAGTGTCTACGTTAGAAATAAAATTTTATCTGTTTGTAAAGTACGATCGTAGGATTTACTAGTTTGCAAGTTAGACTCAGCATTCTACTAGTTGTAAATGAAAAATATCGTTTCAACAGTTTACAGATTAAAATAAAGTTTCAATAGTGTGTACGTTAGAAATAAAGTTATGACTGTTTGTGTGTAAGTGTGTGTGTTAGAAATAGAATAAAGTTTCAACCGTTTACAAGTTAAAAATAAAGTTTCAACAGTGTGTACGTTAGAAATAAAGTTTCATCTGTTCATATGTTAGAAACAAAACAAAGTTTCAACAGTTTACAAGCTGAAAAATAAAGTTTCAACAGTGTGTACGTTAGGAATAAAGTTTTATCTGTTTGTAAGTTAGAAATAAAGTTTTAACTGCTTATATGTTAGAAATAGAGGTATAACAGTTTATATGCTAGAAAGAAAGGTATAACTGTTTGTAAGACAAGATCGTACAATTTACTAGTTTGCAAGTTAGACTCCGCGTTCTACTAGTTGTAAATGAAAAAATATCGTTTCAGCAGTTTACAGGTTAAAATAAAGTTTCAATAGTGTGTATGATGGAAATAAAGTTTAAGCGCTTTGTGCGTTAGAAATAAAGTTTCAGCCGTTTACAAGTTAAAAATAAAGTTTCAACAGTGTGCACGTTAGAAATAAAGTTTTAGCTGTTTATATGTTGGAAACAAAATAAAGTTTCAACAGTTTACAAGTTGAAAAATAAAGTTTCAACAGTGTGTACGTTAGAAATAAATGAAAGTAAGAACTTCATCGTATGAGTATTCAAAGCATGTTTTGTAAATCAAATGTGTGTAGTACTGACATGATAGAATCGCGTTAGAAATAAAGTTTCAGCCGTTTACAAGTTAAAAATAGAGTTTCAACAGTGTGTACATTAGAAATAAAGTTTTAGCTGTTTATATGTTAGAAACAAAATAAAGTTTCAACAGTTTACAGGTTGAAAAATAAAGTTTCAACAGTGTGTGCGTTAGAAATAAATGAAAGTAAGAACTTCAAATAAACTTGACAAACGCGTTTGTCAAGCTTGATTCTATCATGTCAGTACTACACACATTTGATTTACAAAACATACTTTGAATACTCATACGATGAAGTTCTTACTTTCATTTATTTCTAACGCACACACTGTTGAAACTTTATTTTTCAACCTGTAAACTGTTGAAACTTTATTTTGTTTCTAACATATAAACAGCTAAAACTTTATTTCTAATGTACACACTGTTGAAACTCTATTTTTAACTTGTAAACGGCTGAAACTTTATTTCTAACGCGATTCTATCATGTCAGGACTACACACACACATTTGATTTACAAAACATGCTTTGAATACTCATACGATGAAGTTCTTACTTTCATTTATTTCTAACGTACACACTGTTGAAACTTAATTTCTCAACTTGTAAACTGTTGAAACTTTATTTTGTTTCCAACATATAAACAGCTAAAACTTTATTTCTAACGTGCACACTGTTGAAACTTTATTTTTAACTTGTAAACTGTTGAAACTTTATTTCTAACGCACAAAGCGCTTAAACTTTATTTCCATCATACACACTATTGAAACTTTATTTTAACCTGTAAACTGCTGAAACGATATTTTTTCATTTACAACTAGTAGAACGCGGAGTCTAACTTGCAAACTAGTAAATTGTACGATCTTGTCTTACAAACAGTTATACCTTTCTTTCTAGCATATAAACTGTTATACCTCTATTTCTAACATATAAGCAGTTAAAACTTTATTTCTAACTTACAAACAGATAAAACTTTATTCCTAACGTACACACTGTTGAAACTTTATTTTTCAGCTTGTAAACTGTTGAAACTTTGTTTTGTTTCTAACATATGAACAGATGAAACTTTATTTCTAACGTACACACTGTTGAAACTTTATTTTTAACTTGTAAACGGTTGAAACTTTATTCTATTTCTAACACACACACTTACACACAAACAGTCATAACTTTATTTCTAACGTACACACTATTGAAACTTTATTTTAATCTGTAAACTGTTGAAACGATATTTTTCATTTACAACTAGTAGAATGCTGAGTCTAACTTGCAAACTAGTAAATCCTACGATCGTACTTTACAAACAGATAAAATTTTATTTCTAACGTAGACACTGTTGAAACTTTATTTTTAACTTGTAAACGGTTGAAACTTTATTTCTAACATACACACAATTGAAACTTTATTTTTAACTTGTAAACTGTTGAAACTTTATTCTATTTCTAACATGCAAACAGATAAAACTTTATTCTTAACTTGTAAACTGATGAAACTTCATTTTATTTCTAACATACAAGCTGATAAAACTTTATTCTTAACTTGTAAACTGGTGAAGCTTCATTTTATTTCTAACATACAAACAGATAGAACTTTATTCTTAACTTGTAAACTGGTGAAACTTCATTCTATTTCTAACATATAAACAGATAGAACTTTATTCTTAACTTGTAAACTATTGAAACTTTATTTTTAACTTGTAAACGGTTGAAACTTTGTTTTATTTCTAACATACAAACAGATAGAACTTTATTCTTAACTTGTAAACTGGTGAAACTTCATTCTATTTCTAACATATAAACAGATAGAACTTTATTCGTAACATACACACTATTGAAACTTTATTCTTAACTTGTAAACTATTGAAACTTTAATTTTAACTTGTAAAGGGTTGAAACTTTGTTTTGTTTCTAATATACAAACAGATAGAACTTTATTCTTAACTTGTAAACTGGTGAAACTTCATTCTATTTCTAACATATAAACAGATAGAACTTTATTCTTAACATGCACACTATTGAAACTTTATTCTTAACTTGTAAACTATTGAAACTTTAATTTTAACTTGTAAGCGGTTGAAACTTTGTTTCTAACATACACACTATTGAAACTTTATCTTTAACTTTTAAACTGGTGAAACTTTATTTCACTTCTGGCATACAAGCAGATAAAACTTTATTCTTAACTTGTAAACTGGTGAACCTTCATTTTTATTTCTAACATATAAACAGATAGAACTTTATTCTTAACATACACACTATTGAAACTTTATTTTTAAAGTGCACACTGTTGAAACTTTATTTTTAATCTACAAACTGTTGAAACTTTATTCTATTTCTAACAAACAAAAAGCTTAAACTTTATTTTTAACATACACACTATTGAAACTTTATTTTGTAATCTGTAAACTGTTGAAACTTTATTTCATTTACAAATAGTGGAACGCTTAGTCTAACTTACAAACTATTTAATCCCGCAATCTTATTTTTACAAACAGATGTAACTTTATTTCTAACGTACACACTGTTGAAACTTTAATTTTAATCTACAAACTCTTGAAACTTTATTTTATTTCTAACACACAAAAAGCTTAAACTTTATTTTTAACATACACACTATTGAAACTTTATTTTGTAATCTGTAAACTGTTGAAACTATATCTTTCATTTACAAATAGTGGAACGCTTAGTCTAACTTACAAACTATTTAATCCCGCAATCTTATTTTTACAAATAGATGTAACTTTATTTCTAACGTACACACTGTTGAAACTTTAATTTTAATCTACAAACTCTTGAAACTTTATTTTATTTCTAACACACAAAAAGCTTAAACTTTATTTTTAACATACACACTATTGAAACTTTATTTTGTAATCTGTAAACTGTTGAAACTATATCTTTCATTTACAAATAGTGGAACGCTTAGTCTAACTTACAAACTATTTAATCCCGCAATCTTATTTTTACAAATAGATGTAACTTTATTTCTAACGTACACACTGTTGAAACTTTAATTTTAACTTGTAAACTCTTGAAACTTTATTTTATTTCTAACATAGAAACAGCTTAAACTTTATTTCTAACACATACACTATTGAAACTTTATTTTTAATCTGTAAACTGTTGAAACTATATCTTTTATTTACAAATAATAGAACGCTTAGTCTAACTTGCAAACTAGTAAATCTTATTCGTCATCAAATCTAACTGTTTAAATCTTCATCATGGAAATCAATGTTTCACAGTCATTTCAAAAAGATATGATCACCCTTCATCTAACCCATCCGTTGCATGATAACAACAACTCTTCGCATAATAACATTTATTGAATAACGGTAACAAGCATGCATTATAAATCAATGGTTTGAAACAGATAAAATAGATACAGCTGGTAACTGTCATATAGCGAGCAATGATAACCATATAGGACTTTGGCAGTGTTGAGGTAAGGAGGAAAGAAGCATTGGTTATGAACGTAGCTACTACAACGAACTGACAAAATAGGAACACACAAATCCTTAAAGCGTTTCGTGACTTCATGATAGTGTTGATTCACTCTACTATCCCCAGGTGGGAGCAAAATATCATTAATGACTAGATTGGGAAACACTTTCCTCTCCTTACCAGGATTATTACAAAAGATGCGTATAACATTGAAAGCAGCTAACCATCGTTTAAAGTCAATAAGAAGAGCACTCTCACAAGAAAAGCCATAGTCTTGCAAATATTTCAGATTAAGTCCATGAATGTGTTTTCTCGCCCATTGATCAACATTGGGATCGCAGTTGGCATGTTGATGATAGACACTAACAATCTGATATGTCCAATTGTTCATAGCAATAGCACTGAGCTCCTGCACAGGTTCACCTTCACAATCCATAAAAATGATGATAGAAGCCTAAAACGGAAATTTACATATCTAAGGAAACGTTCTATAACATATTACAAAATGAAGAATTACATCGATGCTTTTCACGACAAAATACACAAATAATATGATGGCAACGAAGAAGTAAAATGTATCTAATAAGACCACGTTCACGACACTCAAAGCACATAAGCGAATTGTCATAGGGTAGAGTTAGGAAAGGATTAGCAATTCTCTTTCCTTGACTTGCGTTTGGAAGTAGCATTCTTGCCCGACTTGCGCTTCGTACCACCCCCGTTAAGGATTTCGTCAATAATGTCATCTACGCTGGGTGGCTTTGGAATATATAGGATGGATTCAGTGTATATCGAGAGAGAGGCTATTTTGTTATCCTTGTGCTGACCATAATATAGTCCATTCACTTTGAAAATGATATCCCAAGTACCTTCTCCGAGCTCATCACATCTGATGGGTATTGATTGATCTCCATCCCTTTTATAATAACTACACCAATGTGATAATGGTAGGCAAATTTGATTGCCATCCCAAATCTTTCTATAGGGAGTATCCTTTTCATCTCTCGCCTTCCACTCTTGAGCAAGAGGAGTAGGAATGTCCATATTTAATGTTACGTACTCTTCAATAATGTCAAGTTGGTGGCGAATGTACGGACTCACGGGGATGAGTATGTAATCCCCATACTGATTGCTCAATATCTTCACATCAGTGGAAGGGAGCATTCCCGTTCGCAGTACTACGCTGTGATCCTCATGACGCAAGACTTGTTTAAATTTACGCTGTAGCGGTGTAGGATTATGTACCTTTGTTGTTTCTTCCACTGGTCTCAGCTGTAGATGATCTGATTGTAGCGAACCTTGTAACGTCTGGCCACCATTTTGTCCTACTAGTGTAGCAGATGTAGAAGATGCCTGAAAATAAAAAAGATTGTATTAAGTTTACGTTCAAGGGAGGAGAGGGAGGAAAGTAGCGACTTACCATTTTAGTTGGATAATATAACAGGGATGTAGAGAGAGAGAATGTGCGTCCGTCACTTGTACGATTCAACGATGGAATGATTCTCACTGTGGAAGGCTCTCTATTTATAAAGGAATGCTTGATTCTCATTAGACAACAATCCTCATTGGAGAATAGCATCAAGTTGATTCCCACTCTCACCGATGCTTCATTCACCCGCTAGCACTCATCGTCTCCTTTCACCGTCTCGACTAAAGCTCTATTGTATTCTTCCGTTGATAGGTGTGGTAAAACACGGGTGGGCAAATGTGTGTCGTCGCGCCATTGATAATAATACTCCAACAGTAGGCGACCATGCTTGAATACGCGCCTTGGATATTTCAGCAAAGTCTCATCAATCAATTTCCTACTTTGAGCCACACTCATGAATACAATGTGGCAGACAAGCTCGTTGTGGGGGGAGGGTGTGGGCATACACCAATGGTTGAATGTAGGTCGTAAGCATATCATCATTCATCATGAGTTGGAAGCCTATCACTGAAGGCAGCTCGACATACGTCCTTAGAGTCACCTAAACAATGTCCTCCATGCTCTGGGAAACTACCTGCGCCATCGGCTAAATCGCTCCTCTCGTCGTCAAAAGAATGTACATAGCTCATGCACTCCAACTCTCTCAGTGCTGTAGGCGTATTTTATACCACCCACCCCTACGCTCCTCTGGTGTTAACTTTCGTTTAGCAAAAAGTCGTCATGAAATTTCAACGACGGAGTAAAAGTTTGAGATGATACACTCCTGGCAAACTAACTCATGAAGTAGCTTTGCTGTGATACATTTCTATCTGTAAACATATGGTAATGTTAAAGTGAATCTAAAACTTTTCAGCTTATTAATTGTTCATCGTTGCATCAACGCTTTAACTCGTGAACAGTTATAATTTTATTTTAATTTACACTTAGTCTAACTTGTAAACTAGTAAATCTTGCGATCTTATTTTTACAAACAGTTATACCTTTATTTCTAACATACACACTGTTGAAACTTTATTTCTAACTTGTAAACTCTTGAAACTTTATTTTGATATACAAACAGCTAAAACTTTATTTCTAACGCATACACTATTGAAACGTTATTTCTAACTTGTAAAGGGTTGAAACTTTGTTTTATTTCTAATATACAAACAGATAGAACTTTATTCTTAACTTGTAAACTGGTGAAACTTCATTCTATTTCTAACATATAAACTGGTGAAACTATATCTTTCATTTACAAATAGTAGAACGCTTAGTCTAACTTGTAAATCTTATGACACTTCATATGGATGATGATGGTAGATGAAATAGTGTTAAATAAAATTAAGATAGCTTACACTTCTGATACAGGGATAGCAATCGACTGCGATCCATGTGTAAAGAGCTTGTTAGACTACGGAAGAGAGAAGTGTGTTATGTTGCGTGTGGCGCGTGAGTGTCCTCCCATTTCATTCCATTCATCAATTCCTCTCATTGATAGAGACAGGTAGAACTCATGGTTCTCATAACGTATGCAATGGAAAGTTTTAGGTAACCTTCGACAGTTGGCTAAATGTCGCCCTGGCGCGAATGCATACTACGTTGAGACAGAGGCAATCACTTGCAAACATGACGCAGAGAGGTTTAACAAGATTGACCATTGCCGAATGTCCCTTGCGGTATACATAGCTACGGGTTTCACCGCCGCCCTTTACAGGAACGCCCGTCGAAAGGAAGTATTACACCGAACTTCATTTGCAACGTTCAAGTTGACTGATAGCAGATTCAACTTAATGATAGTATTCGCCAGTCCGAAGACTGCCCAGGGCAAACCGCGTGGAGGTTCTATCATGTCTTGCCCCATGGTGGCCCTTAAGAGAGCCGGTGGTTCGTTCTCGGGAGTCGTCATCAGCAATCTTACTCCATACCGATTCTGCTGAGTGAGAGTCGAAACCGTTCAACCTCAGCAGTGTCGACTTCAATGCTAGTTGGTATGTGAGTGGAGGGTGGAATGTAGCGCCATTCCATTGGATTGGCAACACTTGCTGTCATCGCATTGCCAATCTGAGCAAGATTGTTGTGGACTCTGTCTTGCTCCTCTATTCTAGCAAATTCATTAAATAAATTTCGCGGTCTTAACTGCGGTCCGCGAGGAGAGTTGACTGCAGCGTTAGGTGTCTCCATGATTGAAATGAGATGAAATGAGAGGTAGTGGTTTATATACCCCTCTAATGTGATGTAACGTTCAAGTTGACTGATAGCAGATTCAACTTAATGATTGTATTCGCCAGTCTAAAGACTGCCCAGGGCAAACCGCGTGGAGGCTCTATCATGTCTTGCCCCATAGTGGACGATTATACGGTAGTGTGTTAGTAGATTTCAATCACTGAAAAGGGAAGATGAGAATCATTTCATTTGTCTCATCAACGTTTATCATGGGAGCAATCATTGAAGGGACATCTAATGAATTACATTTCACTCTACTCCATATCATAAAGACTAACCTTTGTCGAATGGCTGAAGTACTCTGACCTGGCGAGAGAAAGCGTCACGTTGAGTATGAAGTCGAACGCCCAACATGAGCAACGGCTCAGAGGTTTCGGTCTAACAAACGACGAACAACCCGTGCAACACAATCCCTCTACGGCAGTACCCGCCGTCCCGAAGGAACGCTCGAGCAAAGGAGGTATTACAGCGATGATGTGCTTTATGAGCAGAAGTGAATCTCTTGATAGCAAGAGACTATTCAACTAGATAGCAAGTCAAAACAACCTGATAGCAGGACAAATGTATAGTCAGTAATTTACACTTAGTGAGGAATGATAGATTTGAGTGTAGTGAGTGGCACTCGATCCCGTCGACAACCCGAAGGTCTTGTACTGATCACTAGGGAAGTGAGAGATCTTCCCCGATACCCGCTATTTACAGCTGAAGACATCATTGTCACTGCCCCGAAGTGGTAACAGCAACGCCGAGTCAAAGGTAGTGAACAGTAGCTGGGATCTAACCCCTCAAAGCTGCCTTAGACTTAGTTAAATTTGAAATCTGATAGCAGATTTGAACTCAGCATACTTGAAAACCTTGAGGAAACATCCCAAGTTATTGCTTTGATCAGCTTGATAGCAAGCCGTAGAGAGCTTGATTCACCAGCGTTTTGCAATGGAGATGTTTAGAGGCCACCCATGACAAGATAGCTAAGACTCAACCGATTGGCGTTCAAAGTGCTACGTTGAGAACTGTGTCAAATGCCCAACATGAGACATGAGTTGTCCCAGCGGTTACGGTCTCAAATATGACACATTCCCTTGCCACACTTATCACTACGGCATCGTCCGCCGTCCCGAAGGAACACCCTGTCAGTGGAATATTACAGCAAAACTCTCCGTGTCTTGCTCGCTTTCAGTGAAAAGCCGCTTATACCATGAGACGACTGGCTCAGACATCATTAAAAATGCTTTCATTGACTTCAGCAGGGTCGAAAACCCCAGAAAACCTCCAAAACTAGTGAATTTAAATTTTTCAACTTTTTAGCACTATTTATGAAATTTTATAAGTAGTCTATCACTTAAGGCAGGTCAATAGCGACCGAACCTTTTTTGAATCAAGTCAAACGGACTTGTAGAAGCAAAGTTACAAGCCTTTAAAATTTTGGAGTATTTTATGGCCTGGAGACGAAGGCCATCCCCTGGCGAACCTCTAAGTCTGACGCCTTAGCTGATATCAGCAATGAAATTTTCTAAGTCGGTTTCTACCAGAAACCCGGAATTTCGAATGTCCGAAGCTATCATCGGAGCTCAGAGAGACGACCTACCTCTGACAATCCCTCTCTTCTAAATGAAAAGTCTCTGTTGGTTCCCGCTTATATAGTGTGTGGCGATCAGCTGATGACGTAATACCCATCATCCAAACACTAAAAACCCGTCTATCTCCGGTTCTAGTGCTCCGATTGAGCTGGAAATACACCATTTCCATGTAGAATTTGACGCTGAATCCGAATCTGGCCTCCGTTTTCCCATCCGATGCTTCGTTTTGGCTCTACAGTAGGCAGTCATCGCAAAAATTCTAACATCGTTTTTTCGAAAAATGTTGAAAATTTTTCTCTCCGATTGACTTGAAACTCTCCGATTGACATGAAACTCACCATACAGATAGAGAATTTCACGCTGATTCCAAATCTGAAATCCGTTTTCCAATCCGATGCTTCGTTTTGAAGCTACAGCCCAAAACGTCCCAAATTCTAACTCTGTCGTTTTTTCGCCAATGTCCCAAAATCTTAAATGGCGTCTCACATCTAAACGAAGACAGATAGGAACAAGCCGATTCTTTCAGTGAATTTGTCTCACTCTTAGCTTTTAAACGAGCTATGGCACGACAAAATCCGTCCACTGGAAGCCAAAATCGAAGCGAGCTGTCCAGAGGGGGGGGGACGTCAGCGAAAATTTTTTCTCTCCGATTGAGCTGGAAATACACCATTTCCATGTAGAATTTGACGCTGAATCCGAATCTGGCCTCCGTTTTCCCATCCGATGCTTCGTTTGGGCTCTACACACCAAAACGTCCCAAATTCTAACTCTGTCGTTTTTTCGAAAAATGTTGAAAATTTTTTCTCGCCGATTGCCTTGAAACTCACCATACAGATAGAGAATTTCACACTGATTCCAAATCTGAAATCCGTTTTCCAATCCGATGCTTCGTTTTGAAGCTACAGCCCAAAACGTCCCAAATTCTAACTCTGTCGTTTTTCGCCAATGTCCCAAAATCTTAAATGGCGTCTCACATCTAAACGAAGACAGATAGGAACAAGCCGATTCTTTCAGTGAATTTGTCTCACTCTTAGCTTTCAAACGAGCTATTGCACGACAAAATCCGTCCACTGGAAGCCAAAATCGAAGCGAGCTGTCCAGAGGGGGGGGACGTCAGCGAAAATTTTTTCTCTCCGATGGCGTTCAAATTCACCATACCGATGCAGAATTTCACGCTGAATCCGAATCTGGCCTCCGTTTTCTCATCCGATGCTTCGTTTTGGCGCTACACACCAAAACGTCCCAAATTTTAACTCTGTTAAAATTTTGAAGAAAAATTTTTTCTCGCCGATTGAGCTGGAAATCACACCACAGATGCAGAATTTTACGCTGAATCCGAATCTGGCAGCCATTTCACCATCCACGACAACCTAAACGGTCGCCCACGTCAACCTAGACGGTCGCCCACGTCAACCTAGACGGTCGCCCACGTCAACCTGGACGGTCGCCCACGTCAACCAGGCGGTCGGACCAACTCACCCGAGTCTCACACTCTGTCATTGCAGAGGGGGGGGGAGTCAGCGAACATTTTGTGAACGTGGACCAACCTGGCCGGCACACCACGACAGACTACAACCTCTACCGTTCCAGAGGGGGGGAGTCAGACCCGAAGCACCACGGCGGCCGACCACGACACTCTGTCGTTCCGGAGGGGGGGAGGGGGGGAGGAGTCAGCGATGGCGGCCATCTTGCGCTATCCAGAAGTGGAGTTTTACTTACTACTGACTTTAATTTGAATTATCTTATCCAAAGGATGAGCTTGATTTGGGATAATTACCAGAACCCTCCTGTTCAGATCGTTCATATCGCCGGCTGCAGAATGTCCACCACCAGTCTTGAACTTCTCCTTCCTAATATTTGCTGCCGCCTTCTTTGTTGAGAATCTCAAATTTTTCTAGCATTGCTTGAGTTGAGTATATGTCCTCGTTCTGTTCGCAAAGTCATTATTATACTCAAGTTCTACTGTTTTCCAGCAATTCTCTTTATCTGCCACAGTAGTGGCGTCCGTTTTCTTGTTTTCGATAACTGATCGATACTTCTGCACCAGTTGTATAATGACGTCCTTCTCATCATTACCATACATGCCAAGTCTCCCGCATTTCGCGGGAGTCTCCCGCATTTATAGTCAATCTCCCGCTCACCCGCATAATTGCTTAAATCTCCCGCATCGTCATTTATTTACGCCGTATTTTAAAGTAGGCCAACAGTTTTATCCTTCTAGTGTGCTCTTTCCATCATTCAACTGTAAAAGCAAGCGTTCGGACTGATTAGCCACTCACCGCTAGCCTATTCTTCGATTAGCCCTCCTCCATTCCCTCACAACCAATGAGAAGCATGCAATCATACGTTTATTGAAAAGATAGATCTTCGTTTGATTCACAAATTCTATCTTTTTTATTGGAAATGTGAGAAATTAATTGTCTTCAAAAATACATATTCTCCATTTATTGAAGGAAATATAGGAAGTTGATAGGGCTTTTAAATATGATTTAATCTAATTTTACTACTTTTGTTTGAATAATGGATAATCTTGCTTTTTTTTAAATCACACTAACTTTCACATTTTACTTTTAATCACAGTTTTCACCATGTCGTCGTCTTCTTCCGATGATGAGAACCTACGACCTACCTGTAGCGTAAAGAAACGCAAGCACTGTGGCTCTTTTTCCTACAAAACCAAATTTGACCCTGCATGGGTTAATCGTCATTCTATGGCAAAAGATGTAATAATTGCTGCACCTGATGATGTTCATACATTTAAATGTTTGGTATGCAAGAAAGAAGTGTCTTGTGCTCACCAAGGTGAGGGTGATCTAAAACGACATATTAGAGGAAAAGATCATCAAAAAGCATTGGCTGCAAAAGCTAATGTGAAACTAATATCTTCTTTTTTCATGAAGAATAATGGTGCAGAAGAATTATCTGTTCGAAGGGCTGAACTGAAATTCACTGGTTTCTTGGCTGAACACAATCTTCCTATAGCTGCAGCTGACCATCTTGGCCATTTGATCAGAAATTGTTTCCCTGACAGTAAGATTGCTCAAAATTATTCTTGCGCTCGAACAAAGGCATCTTGTCTGTTAACTGATGCAATTTCACCTGATCTCCTTGATGATTTAATCAAAGACATGAAAATAAATTTCTTCACTCTCTGCGTTGATGGCAGCAATGACCAAAATCTGCAGAAGATGAATCCGGTAACAGTAAGAATTTTTGATATTAATCAGCAAAAGGTTGTCTGCAAATTTTTGGACATGTGTCCAACCAAAGGATCCACCAAAGGGCCATTTTCAATTCGATTGACACTGCATTGCAGAAGCATGAATTATCATGGGATAAGTACATCGGCTTCGGCGTGGACAACACCTCTGTCAATATTGGCAAAAACAACTCTATAATGACCAGAGTTCTGGCACAAAACAATTCTATTTATTTCATGGGCTGTCCATGTCACATCGCTCACAATGCCGCATGTTATGCATCAAAAGCATTTTGTTCCGATTTAAAATGCTTTGATGTAGAAGAAATGCTTGTTGATGCGTACTTTTGGCTCGATTATTCGAGCAAAAGGAAAAATGCATATTCCGACTTTTGTCAATTTGTGGATTTAGAATACCGGCTAGTCCTTAAGTTCCTGTCTGTGAGGTGGCTGGGGATGCAGACCTGCCTCGAAAGGGTGCTGAAGCAATTTCCTGCCTTACAGTCGTACTTCAGGTTTGTTCTTTTAATTGCTGTGCATTTTTTTGTATACCGCATTAAATGCACTCTTATTGTACTTCAGATCATCGGAAGATGCCCATGGAGAAAAAAACACACGTTTGAGAAGACTCATCACAGCTTTTGATAATGATATGACGGAGATTTACTGTTACTTCTTACATGCCTGCCTGCCAGCATACACGACTTTTAACCTATTGCTTCAGCGTCAGGATCCCGTAATCGTTTATCTATATGAGGCGATCATGGATCTCCTCAGAGTCCTCATGGGGAGGATCCTGACAAAGGAATCAATCAATCGCTTTTTTCAAAAACCTGAGAAAACTTTTCAAACAGAAATTGGGAATTTTAACAACCAGCAGACCAATGACACCATGATGGTGGGTTTCGGAGTCAGAGGAAAAATCAACAGGAAGGTTGAGGAGGGGGATGTGGAGTCGAGTGAGCGAGAGAAATTCTTTGCTGCTGCTCGCTCATTTCACATAAAAGGCCTGATCTACGCGCTGAAATGGCTGCCACTCAATGACCCGGTGTTGAAAAATGCTGGTGTGTTTAGCTTCGACCACAAGCATAAGTACACTTTTGAAAGTGTGCTACTTCTAACCGAAAAATTCCAGAATTATCTAAAATTCACGGAAAAGGAAATTGCTGTCTTGGAGCAAGAGTTTACGCGGTACCAATTGTTCGATTTTGAAAACTTTAGCCAAGAGGCAAAGGAGAAGGCGAAGATAAAAGTCGACGATGAACAGACGACGTACAGAGTAGATGTTTTGTGGCACTATCTGGAGAAGGAGAATCGCGTAGCTGGAGCGTCTCGAAGTCAATTCTACTTTTTGAGCAAAGTAGCCAAGCTGATTCTTACCTTGCCGCACAGCAATGCGGACGAAGAACGTGTTTTTTCGAGAATCCAGAAGAATTGTACAAAGTTCCGCCGAATCTGTCGATTGATCGGACTGTGCCGTCGATCATTACCTTTCAAATGAATCGGGGCGATCAGTACTGCTACCAGTACTGCCCAAGTGATGAGGTGTGCAAGCGTGCCAAGAAGGTCACCTGGGAGTACAATAAAAAACATTCCAGTACTGGTTAATAGTAGTGTTATCATTACCATATTCCTGTAATAGGCCTACATGTAGTTATTAGTATCTGCAGTTGCATATATATGTATATATAACTTTTGATGTCTTATTAACGTTTATTTCGGTGAGCGGGAATAGACATTGGGAGCAGGTTCTTTTTACACCACACCACCATTTGATGTTGGGTCTCCCGCATTTTTTTTGAAACCTTGGCATCTCTGCATTACAGTAGTTTTCTTTCCGCTTAGACAAATTTGTAGTATGCACTTTTGAATTTGACACAGCTGTTGTGCGCAATTACATGTATGAGTCGAAGTCAGATCTGACCTCGTTGCTAAGATCACAGAGGTTTAACTCTGGCTTAGTTAATTCGCTTACATTGGATACGGCTTAGACTTAAGTTTCGATGACGAATTAACTAATCTCAGATTAACTTTAGGCCAGAGTTAAGTTTTTCTCTGGCAGTGGATTCCACCCAAAATGTTCACAGAGTTTGCTAACAATTGGTATAAATGATATAGGCCTAAATTCATCACATTTCATCGGTGCAGTTTTCGCAATTGGGCACACATCTGCAATTTACCAACAATCTGGGACAATCCCTTTTTCAAATGAAAGATTGAAAATATAACATAATGGTGAACATAATGATTAGCAGATTTTTATAACAGTACAGGAAGGATACTACGTCTGCTGTCGGCACATCTACTGTCGGCTGAACGTGCTGGTTGTGTCTGGTCTCTCTCTCGTCTTCGAAGTGGAATATCTCTCGCCGTTCGCCGCCTTATCTTTGTCTATCCTCGTCGAATCTTGCATCACAGTGATCCTCATCCGACGCCCGTGCTTTCTCCGTCATCGTCCTCCTCGTTGGTCCACTACTTCGCGCGTGATCTCCAAAAAACTGCCTCCCTACGCCTGTGAGTGTTGTCGCCGCTTCCAGAGGAAACTTCAAAGTCATTGGTGGCGTGATCTCTTCAAGTTGAACTTCGATTTGGGTGTCAAAGTATAAAAGAACTTCAGCCACCTTCATCTGCTTGCGTGGTGTATCGGTTGACAACGTCAGTTCACCTGCAAAGTCCGTGGTTCGATTCCTTTTTGCTACCCGATCAGTCCAACATGACAAATTCGTGCAAATGTTTTGCCGATTCATGCGTCATTGGCGATAAAGCGAAGGATAGAGAAAAGCGAATTGTCGTATGCAACAGCCCAGGTTGTCACATGCAATTTCATGCAGCTTGAATTGGCCATTCCAAGATGCCTGAGAAGGAATTAAAGAACATTTTCTTCGTATATTTGAAATGCAAAGCTTATTTGGAATATAGCGCCCAAATAGCACAAGAGTCTTTTCTATCCGAGCTAGATACCAGACTTAACTCGCTAAAGGATTCAATCTTGAAAATGGTCGACGACAAGATCGAAGAGAAGTTCAAAGAGTTTTCATCGAAGGTGCAAGAAGTGAACGACTTCGTGGTGGAAATGGTCGATGAACAGAAAAATGAAATTTCCTCTATCGTTTCACGAATTTCACAGCTTCATGAAGCTAATACAAAGGAAACTGAAGAACTGAAAAGTGAAATCAGCCACCTGCGGAGACAGGTGCGCTCACAAGACGCCGCGAAACGGAGAGAAAATCTAATAATCAGGAATTTTCCAGAGAAAGCGTGCACAATCAATGGCAAATCCATCTCAAATTGTTCGGAAGCTGCCCACTTGATTGCTGAGACACTTGACCTAGAAGATGAAGCCAAGAGTTTCAAAGACATTCGGAGACTCGGCAAAACACGAGACGATGGAAAACCCAGGCTTAGGCCTATAATGGTCAAATCAACTGAAAGAACTAGGCTTTTCCTCAGTAAAGCTCGTCAATTGAAGAAGAAAGCCTCTCCTTTATGCAAAGTTTTCTTACATGAAGATCTTCCTGCTGAAGTAAACAAGAGATTGGCAGAATTTCGCAAAAGAGCCCATGATCACCGCACGAATTTCCCTGAGGAAGATGCGTATGTCCGTAATAAGAAATTATACATAAATGGAGATATTGTTGATGAGATCAAACAGGATTTTTAAAAACGGATTTTATATCTCAACATTCCAAGAGAGAGAGAGAGAGACTACCTTCTATCCTTTTAAGCAATCTGTTGTCGATCAATAATAAGTTTGATGATCTTCACAGCCAAGTCATCGCACTTAACTCCGACATTGTTATCTGCACTGAAACATGGCTCTCTTCCAAGAATCCAACGCAGAGCATTCAAATGGCAAGATATGAGTGTCATCGTACCGATCGAAAGAATGATTCTGGACGAGGAGGAGTGGCAATCTGGACAAAGAAGTTTTTGCGCGCTACCCAGATATCCACGCCCACTTTTGATGAGGTTGAGGTTTGTTGCATCCAAATCCCTACTTCCAAAATAGTATTCACGGGAATGTATATTCCGCCTGGGATCGTCAATTCAAATTTCAAGAGGATTTGTGACACCCTCAGTGACTGTCTTGATCATCATCTCAGTAATCTTCCTCTTCATCGACTAATCGTGGCTGGTGACTTTAACCGATACAATCGCTCCTTCCTTGAACCTGGATTCTCCTCGATTAATATTGTACATGGTGCGACTCGACAGACTGCCAACCTCGACCTCATTTTCGTGTACAAGAGCTTGTCAAATGACTATCTTCCCGAAAACGTCTCAATTGGTGCTCCAATAGCCGGCTCAGATCATGCTACTGTTCTTGCTAAGACAAAAGTATTGGTGAAGCAGCGTGTGGTGAAGAAACATATCTTCTATGACTTACGCTTGTCGAACATTCTTGCATTTGAAAGATCTTTCCTTGACAATGACTTTTCACGCTTGTATGCTCCAAATGATATCGACACCAAATGTGATATTTTTTATGGATTCATGTATGATGCACTAAAGTCAATTCCGCAAACAACAGTCTATTTGACTGACAATGATGCTCCATGGATCTCACCTCTTTTAAAGATCCTGATAAACCGCCGATGGGAGACTTATCGTGCTCGAAACTGGCCGTTGTTCGTTTGAAAGTCAAAGTAAAACAAGAAATTCTGAAGGCCAAGCAGTACTACTTTCGCTCTAAATGCTCGGATTCCGCAAGGTGTCTATGGTCATTCGTCAACATGGACAGGGGGAAATGTGGAAGAGATCCCAGTGATTGGCTCAGAAACTCCAGTAATCCATCCGAGGTGCTCAATACGATCAATGACTATTGCTGTAGCATCGCCAACAACTCCAGTTTTGACTTCGTCGACGGGTCTCCAGACGACCGCTGGTTACCTGAGTTAAGTGTTGAGGGCATCTGGAGCATTCTTTCACGACTCCCACCAAAGGCAACTGGAAGTGATTCTGTGCCTACTGCAGTTTACAAGAAGTGCTCTCTGGTCCTCGCTGAGCCGATCCATCACCTCATCAGTGAATGCCTGCGCCAAAGACGTTTTCCACTGATCTGGAAAATTGGTGACATAATCCCGATCCCCAAGCCTCGGAGAATGTAATAGAAAAATCCAGACCGATTAGCCTCTTGCCAATTCCAGCCAAGATTGCCGAGCGTGTCATCCTATCAAGCATACGGGATTAGGAAGAAATCATCAACAACTCACGCTGTCATCTATGCTCACGATGTCCTAACCAGATCTGCCGATGACCCAAAGACGGGAGCCGCTATTCTGATCAGCTTTGACCTCTCCAAAGCCTTTGACAGAGTTTGTCACTCAAAGCTGCTTTCCAAGGCCAGTCAGATGAATCTTCCTGCGGGATTTCTGTTGTTATTGAAGAGCTACTTATCAGACAGGCAACAGAGAGTACGCATTGATGGACAGAAGAGTGAATTGATGAAGGTCACAGGAGGAGTGCCACAGGGGTCCCTCCTAGGACCTTATTTGTTCGGCATTTATATTTCATCGCTTCAGACTATTTTCCCCTCGAACCACATAATCAAGTATGTTGACGACATTTGTTTCTTATCAAGAGTCCAAAAGTCCAGCATTCTAAAGGATCTTGCTGAGATCGAAAGTGATCTTGACAATATTTCAGATTGGGTTGCGTCAAATGAATTGACCTTGAATACGGAGAAAACCACTGGTCTAGTGAATTACCGCGGTGGATTCAAGAGCATTTGCAGTATCGAGGGTGCCATCCCAACTGTCAAGTTCCAAGACAGCATTCGGTTTCTGGGGGTTCAATTGGATGCGAACCTTGGATGGAGAGGCCATGTAAAGTTCATCGAGAAAAAGTGTGCTCAACGCATGTACATTCTGAGGCGGGTCAGATCTGTCACTAGTATTGATGACTTCACTACCATTTATCAAGCATTAGTTCGGTCGCTGATAGAGTACTGCTGCCCAGCGTTTGTGGGAATCTCCTCAACAGACTCAAGCCGACTGGAGAAGATTCAGAGGCGCTGTCTGAAAATCAAATCGCGTGATCTGAAGCTGGATGACATTGAAGCCAGAAGATGGTCGCAAGCTATTAACACCTTCAACAGCCTGGAAAGATTAGAGACTTCCATCAGAGAATTGTTCCCCAATTATTTACCAAGTGGGCGTCTCGCCGTACCATTATATAGAGCTTTGTGTCGTCAAAATTCTTTTGTTCCACGCATTTGTAGCACCCTTTCAAGGTCATCTACGAGACACTAAATGCACGTGACTATTAGTTTTATACTTGCTTTTGTACGCGTATACGAATGTGTTCTTAGTTTCGACTAAACAAAACTGTCATTCTGCCACTTTTATCTGTGTATTTTATTTCTGATTTCTATTCGACGATACAATATAAACATTTCTCTCTCTCTCTCTCTCATACTATCACTAACAGGCGATTTGTTAGCTTTTAAGCTTTTTAGTAGTTTTGGGACTTGAGGCTTGGTGTAAATGGAAGGAGTAACACAGTTGTCTATTCGGAGAAGTGGAAACTGATGACTTTTCTTCAATATAAATAGCGAAATTTCGGTTTATGCAATCCACCGGATAGTAAACAGAATATAATGACATTATCTTATTGGTTGAATTGTCTTCTTTTTTAACACGAATGTCTTTTGCCATTGACCACATGCCTGTATGGGATTTGCTCATGTTGGCACTCCATATTTTCTTAGATTTACATTTTTCGATCTGTATTTTACCTTTGCAATGTTCATACAATGTCCAGTTTCCGCTGCGATAAGCCTACCAGCACTTGCTTATAAGGTCAATAAAAAATGGAGCAAGCCACGTTTTGGTTTTGGGTGTAAACTTCACAAGATGCATGAATACATGAAATGGCTGCGTTGAGTTTGTTTTAGAAGAACTCACAGCTGTGGTTGTGCAGTTGTGGAAGTACACACAGTTCACATTCTCTGACTCGATAATGGGATTCCAATCAACCTCAGGAACTGCAGACTGAAAGAGTTTGAGATAAGATGTGCGTAAATCAAGGACTGTTTGAGAATGATACTCGTTGTTTATGGGAACATGGTTATAAGAAATCATCACAAAGTTTGCAGCAGTTCCAAGGGGAGGAGCAGTGGTAGCGTTGAAATCGTCAAGTGAATTCTTGTTACAGAAAAATAAATCTAAGGTAGCATCACCAAAAGTAGGCTCATTGACTACATTTAAAAGTTTGAAATGCTTCGTAAGAAAAGAAAAATCATACCTGTTGAAGTCTCCACATACAAAAATTGTCAGCATCCGGAGAGCAACACAAAAGGTCGTCATAAATTTCTACTGCAACATTCTTGAATGATTTTATCAGATCAACTGATAGCCCAGGTGTGACATATATGCACACAACAAATAAGACGTCTTATAACCTTTGAACTTAATTATCGTACAATCGATTCTTTACGAGTATATATCGATTCCAATATATTTTTCTATATTGGCTTTCACTTTCTTTCTATGTCTTTGTTTCTCCTTCTCTCGGTATGATTGATCAGTTCTTCTGTTTTCTGTACCGCTTTCCTCGCTCAGAGGCCGATGATGGCATATCGAATCCGAGTCAGCGTATTTCGCATAAACGACCAACTCGTGCAATCTCAACTCAAATGGAATAGCATCAATGGTTAGCAAACACAGACAACAAAGATCAGGCCTTCTTCCTATTCGTCCGACTCTATGGCATCTTTATAGCAACCATAGGGAGTAGTAAGCAAAACTCCACTTCTGGATAGCGCAAGATGGCCGCCATCGCTGACGTCCCCCCCTCTGGACCGGCAGAGTGTCGTGGTCGGCCGCCGTGGTGCTTCGGGTCTGACGTCCCCCCCCTCTGGTCGACCGTCGTGTAGCGCGCGGTGATGTGGTGTCTAGGTTGGCGTGGTGTGCCGGCCAGGTTGGCGTGGTGTGCCGGCCAGGTTGGGAGGGGTGGACTGTCGTAGCTCACCTGAAAAAATCCTAAGTGTTAGAGTGGCTTTGTATGGGTAAAATTTTGAAAATTTTCCAAAGTGTGGAATTTCGACCTGGGACCGTCACCAAAACATTTTTCATCAAATTTCACTGACCTCCCCCCCCTCTTCTAACTTTGGTTCTAGTGAACGGATTTTGTTCGTTCGAGTTTCATTGGAAAGAGGAGAAAAAACTGCTCGACAACATTTTTTTGTTGCGAGTCAATCGGACCAGTCGTTCAAAAGTTAGAGCGGTTACAAGATTTTAGGTCGGAGCTCGCTCACCTGAAAAAATCCTAAGTGTCAGAGTGGCTTTGTATGGGTAAAATTTTGAAAATTTTCCAAAGTGTGGAATTTCGACCTGGGACCGTCACCAAAACATTTTTCATCAAATTTCACTGACCTCCCCCCCTCTGGACAGCTAGCTTCGATCTTGGCTTCTAGTGGACGGATTTTGTCGTGCCATAGCTCGTTTGAAAGCTAAGAGTGAGACAAATTCAGTGAAAGAAACGGCTTGTTCATATCTGTCTTCGTTCAAAAGTTAGAGCGGTTACAAGATTTTAGGTCGGAGCTCGCTCACCTGAAAAAATCCTAAGTGTCAGAGTGGCTTTGTATGGGTAAAATTTTGAAAATTTTCCAAAGTGTGGAATTTCGACCTGGGACCGTCACCAAAACATTTTTCATCAAATTTCTCTGAACGAGGGGGGGAGGGGGGGGCAGGTCAGTGAAATTTGATGAAAAATGTTTTGGTGTCGGTCCCAGGTCGAAATTCGGAAGTTTTAAATTTTTCAAAATTTTCACCACACTGGAGCTCTCACACTGGACGGACCAACTTCCCGTGGTCATATGAGAATGGTTCAGGTGTCATATGATAGAGAATGATGAGACGAATCGTTTGCAACAAACCGCATGTCGCTACGATGAATACTTTCGGAGATAGAGCCATTTTAAGTTTTCTTCCGAGCATATATAAACCCCCGACAACGTAAGTCTGATCACTTCATCGAAAGACGAGGTAAGCGACGGTCGTCGCTCTGAGCTCCCGATATCGGGTGTTTCAAAGGACTCTATCTTTTGAAGTAGGCAAGCTATCTTCTTACTTCAAAGTTTGTATGATAGAGTTTGATAGTGTCTTTACTACTGATAAAATTTTTTAAAAGTAGTATGAGTAGTAAAATGCGGAATTTTTTAAAAATTCTTAATTTTCAGTTTTTTCAAAGTTTTAACATATAGACTAAGGTTTTCAAGTATCCTGAGTTCAAATCTGCTATCAGATTTGAAATTTAACTAAGTCTAAGGCAGCTTTGAGGGGTTAGATCCCAGCTACTGATCACTACCTTTGACTCGGCGTTCCTGTTACCACTTCGGGGCAGTGACAATGATGTCTTCAGCTGTAAAGAGCGGGTATCGGGGAAGATCTCTCACTTCCCTAGTGATCAGTACAAGGCCTTCGGGCTGTCGACGGGATCGAGTGCCACTCACTACACTCTTTAGGAATATGACTGTACTACATGATTCCAAACTTATACAAATTTCATTATCTTACAGTTAACAATAAAATCTAACATGGCTAACGACAAAAATCGTAAATACCACATCAAAATGTGCTCATGTGGGCGAGTTAATCGCAGTGCGGACGCCAAGGCTCATGTCAAGAAGGCGGGCACCGGCCACATGATTATCTTGAATAGGGTTGCGTGCGTGAAGTGTAGAGTGCTGAAGGGTGATGAGGATGAGGCGCGTTTTTACAGAGTGCATGCTGACTGTAGTGGTGGTTTAGTGACTGATTTGAGATTTACGCAGTTGATTGTGGAAGAGAGGGAGCGAATGTTGGCGATCGAGCGAGAGGGTAAGGCTGAGAATGTTGTTGAGAATGTTGTTGAGAATGATGAGTTGGCGAGAGCGGTTGCGTCGTTGGAGGGTGAGATTGAGCGAAAGAGAGTGCTTGAGAGTGATGATGAGGATGATGTGGATTTAGATAGGGAGCGTGTGAGGAAGCGTGTGAGGAAGTTGAGCTCTTCGTCGTCGGAGGTGTCAAAACATCGTCATCACCGACCCCCCGAAGAGCTCATCTTCCCCAAAAGTGAAGAGTGGTGGGATTCGTGTGCAGTCGGCGAGGTGGTTGAAGGATGAAGAGAAGAGGCATGTTTCGCAGCAGATGGCGCATGATTTGTTGGTTAATAAGTATGAGAGTTTGAAGAAAGTGAAGGATGAAGTTGTGAAGGAGTTGGATGAGTTGAAAAAGAAGGAATTGAAGTCGAAGGAGGTAGCGGATGAAAATATTAGAATGAGGCGTAGTGTGACTGATTTGAAGAAAAAGACGCGAGAGTTGGAAGAGAAGAATGATGAGTGTGAGAAGAGGGCGAGTGCTGCGGAGAGAAGAATGAGAGATGCAGAAGCGAAGTTTGAGGAGATGATGAAGGAGATGAGTGTGTTGAGAGCGAGGAATGTTGAGTTGGAGAGGACTGTGGCTCGGCGGGGTGATGAGAGGCAGGCGTATGAGAAGTTGGAGCGCATGAGGGATGAGTGGGAACGTGTGAATGAGGATCGTTTGTTTGAGTTTCACATCCCTATTCGGGATAATCATTTGGCCGGCGAAGTACTCGTAAACCAGAATTTAGACGAATCCATCCTATGCTACAATGGTCATCCCACGAAAAAATGCCTCCACGCCAGCCTACGAATGCGCGGCCATCTCCACAAATTTTCGATTCGGAAACGCGCGAGACTGCCAAAGGATGACTAACTTGGTAAGTGAAAAAGTAAATAAGATAGTATATCCTATTCTAATACATATCATTTTCATTGCAGATCTTTGCCCGCCTTCACCACCCCATCAATTCACTCCCGAGAACGAACCATCGGCTCTCTTAAGGGCCACCTAGGGGCAAGACATGATAGAACCTCCACGCGGTTTGCCCTGGGCAGTCTTCGGACTGGCGAATACTATCATTAAGTTGAATCTGCTATCAGTCAACTTGAACGTTGCGTCGCGTTAGAGGGGTATATAAACCACTGCCTCTCATTTCATTTCATTTCAATCATGCAGACGCCGAACAGTCAAGTCAGCTCTCCTCGCGGACCGCAGTTAAGGCCGCGAAATTTATTTGAGGAGTTTGTCAGGCTAGAGGAGCAAGACAGAGTTTTTAATAATCTTGCTCGGATTGGCAATCCGATGACAGCAACTGCTGTCAATCCAACAAAATGGCGCTACATTCCACTTTTTAGCCATGTACCAGTTAGTGTGGAAGTCGACAGTGCTACCAAAGAGAGAGTCAAAGACTCTCTCAGCAGAATTGGTAGGGTGTAAGATGACGTTACTCCCGAGAATGAACCATCGGCTCTCTTAAGGGCCACCATGGGGCAAGACATGATAGAACCTCCTCGCGGTTTGCCCTGGGCAGTCTTCGGACTGGCCAATACTATCATTAAGTTGAATCTGCTATCAGTCAACTTGAACATTATGCAGTCGATTGCTATCCCTGAAGCATTCTGATTCGCTGTTGAGCAATTCATTGTTGAAAACCCTATATAAGCCAGAAGATTGTAGCGCTTCTCATTCAATTTGAAGTCACGATGGAAGCGACATCTGCCGACAACATTCCCGTCTTCACCGATGAAGACAACGCCATTCCCGAGTTCGTCATCCTCGACGAGTGGGATGAGGAGGATGAGAAGAAGGGGAAGATCAAGAGGATCGTTTGGACGGATGAGGTGTGGACTCCAAATACCACCCGCATCCGAAAGGTGCCAGATGCACCAGTACGGCCTCGGCGGTATAGGGTCTATGACAACCTAACCGTCATACCCATTGACTATTCCAGCCAATAGTCAAATTCACACCCCCCGAGAACGAACCATCGGCTCTCTTAAGGGCCACCATGGGGCAAGACATGATAGAACCTCCTCGCGGTTTGCCCTGGGCAGTCTTCGGACTGGCGAATACTATCATTAAGTTGAATCTGCTATCAGTCAACTTGAACGTTGCAAATGAAGTTCGGTGTAATACTTCCTTTCGACGGGCGTTCCTGTAAAGGGCGGCGGTGAAACCCGTAGCTATGTATACCGCAAGGGACATTCGGCAATGGTCAATCTTGTTAAACCTCTCTGCGTCATGTTTGCAAGTGATTGCCTCTGTCTCAACGTAGTATGCATTCGCGCCAGGGCGACATTTAGCCAACTGTCGAAGGTTGCCTAAAACTTTCCATTGCATACGTTATGAGAACCATGAGTTCTACCTGTCTCTATCAATGAGACGAATTGATGAATGGAATGAAATGGGAGGACACTCACGCGCCACACGCAACATAACACACTTCTCTCTTCCGTAGTCTAACAAGCTCTTTACACATGGATCGCAGTCGATTGCTATCCCTGTATCAGAAGTGTAAGCTATCTTAATTTTATTTGACACTATTTCATCTATCATCATCATCGTCCATATGAAATGTTTTAAGATTTACAAGTTAGACTAAGCGTGCTACTATTTCCAAATGAAAATGTATACATGGTTAAATCATCCACTTAAGCCCATTCAAGTACGTCAGTATGAAAGCAAAGATAATACGAAATAAAAATTTATTATGGCATGTATTTCAAAAGGTCTTCATCGTCAATATCGTCCCAGAGTCTGGCTTCACATAGATAGCAAAAACAGTTCAGTTGCTTTAATCGTTCTTCCACTGCGAGCCTCACTTTATCAATATACTCCCACTCCTCCATAGTTCGTGGCTGGGAGTTAGGGGTGTACCACTCCCATAATTGGTGGAGGAATTTCGTGCTGGTGATCTCCATCACATCGTCAGTATCGTACTGGAGATACTTCCACCTCACGCCTGTTAAGTCGGGACACTCCTTCTCACATACACTCTCTTCGTTGTCCGCTGGTAATAACACCTTCTCTACCTTCGTTGGAGCGTTTGGTGTTGAGGATGGAGAAGAGAATTTTGTGTTTGGTGTTGTCGGAGGGCTTGTCATGTTGACTGTGAATAATAACTTTGAAATGTTTTCTAATTCTTAAGTATCAACAAGCAACCAATCAGAATGAACAGCCAATGAATGATGAATATGAAAGTATATATGTAAAGTGACATTCGTGTCATTTCACTCTGTCTTTGAGACGCATAAGTGAACTGTTGTCTAGCGAATTCTGTTATTACTTGAGGCGTACAAGTGAATTCCAAATTTGAGACGTATTATTTGAGTGAAGTCTCTATCTTGTTGAAGTATCAAGCTTAAACATAATTTCGTTGAAATGGTAAGTTGAAAATTTCTTCACTCATCTCCCTCAAACGTGTGGCTAATAGCATCTTCCTCAATTTCAGGCATCAACTTCATCACCAACACCCTCCCTTCTCGAGGAAAGTTTAGAGTTGTTGAGTCAAGGTAGGTTGTAACAATACACTGAGACTTGAACAGAGATGAAAGAATGATTTCTCTTTCAGGTGATGTGAGTTCCAGCTCAGGACTCTCGCGACAAGGCAACGAGTGGGAATGTGCCGACTGCGGACATATGTTTACAAGGAAGCACAGTCTCCTTCGACACATCAAACAACGTGTGTGTCAACGCAAAGCGGCGTCAATCTCCGGAGGTGAAGTTGATTCTGACGATGACATCTCCTTTCCTTGCGATTTGTGCCCTCTTTCTTTTGATAGTCACTTTCAGCGATCTTCGCACAGACTTCAACACACGCATGCAAATGATCACTACACCAACGGTACCTCTACCATCTCCCTCATTAATGTTTCACATAATAATTTAGTACGCGACTACTGCATGGAGTCCAATACTCAAATAGTAGATTTTCCTGAGTGGCTCCTTCAAAATTCAAACATTATCGAAGCGCTCTTCAACAATTTAGACAATTTTAGAATGAAGGCGCTCATCTACCTTAAACTAAAATATATTAAGATAGATTTTCAAACGGGTCAAGTGACGGAGAGAATACAGTTTCATGCTCCTTCCTCTTCCGCAACCGAAGTTGTAGACTGCGAGTCTTGGCTAAATTTTCACATTCAATGTTTAAAATCAAATGTAGATAAATTCAATCAACGCGACAGCGCTCTCATTTTTGATGGTGTGGACTCAGCCATATTCAAAATTTCACTATTAGAAAGTCATGCAGCTCGAGGTACATTTAAACTACCAAAAACGTTGTATAATAAGAAAGCTGTCATCAATGTCGATTGTAAATCACAGTGTTTCAAATATGCAGTCCTATCCATCCTTCACTATAATGATATCAACGCGAATCGAAATCATACCTATAGCTATAGACAGTGGGAGGATGAACTAGACTTTGAAGGTTGTGATAGTAACAACATGAAAATCAAAGATGTAGAAACGTTCGAAAAACATAATAAGATTAAAATTGTCGTTCACGTGTGGGAGAAGGGGTTGAAGGGTGCCCGCTATAATTCACGTTCAACTTGTTATGAACATTTAGTCAACCTCTTATTAGTAAAACAAGATGATAGCGAGGAATGGCACTACTGTGGTATTCCCAAAATCTCTCGCTTGTACACTCACTTGGGGCACTCTAAAAGAGGTGAACATTTTGTATGCGACCGCTGCATCCGCTCCTTTTGGAGTAAAGATAAATTTGAAACTCACTATGAATGGTGCAAGCGAGGTAAATTACAAATGGAACGCATGCCCAAAGATAAAATATTTTCACATAGGGATAATGGTGACGAATTAAGTCCCCTGCGTGTCATTTACGCAGACATAGAATGCTACATTGATGATATCATCCACAAGCCAGCAGCCATATCCTGCTATGAAGTATGGCATGATCACTTTAGGAATAGACAAAACAAAATGCATACTTGGCAAGGTGAAGATTGCATTTCAAAATTTCTAGAATTTCTCGATAAAGCTGCTAAATTTCAACAATCATATGATTCCCAATTGCAGCGTAAGTCACTACATATGTCAGATGAAGACAAACAAAAATTTGAAAGTTGCACATCCTGTCCTAAATGTCATAAAACGTTTGATGACGATAAAATTAAGAAAGTGCGTGATCATGATCACATCACTGGTAAATTTAGAAACGCACTCTGCTCCAAATGTAACTTTTCACTTAGGTTGAGACGTCGTGTACTACCCGTCATTTTTCATAACTTTAAGGGCTATGACAGTCATATGCTCATAAAAGGAGGGTTGAGCCAGATGAAATCGTGGCAGTTTAATGTAATAGCACAAACGAGAGAAAAATTCATGGCAATGACAGCAAAAGTACCAGTAGATAAAACTAAAGAAAATAAGACAGTCTTCTTCGAAATAAAATTTTTAGATTCATTTCAATTCATATCAGCGTCACTAGCTTCTCTCGTTCGTAATCTCAAGTTTCTTCCCCATAGTCAAACTTTGAAGAAACACTATCCAAACTTAACGGATGAAATAATCACTCGCAAAGGAGTCTTTCCTTATGCGTATTTTAGCTCAATGTCTAAACTAAATGAAACAACCCTTCCTTCCATTGACAAATTCAAAAACGATTTGACGGGTGAAGATTGTCCAGTAGAGGACTATGAACATGCTCAAGAGGCATGGTTAAAATTTGATTGTAAAACGTTTGGCGATTATATGATCGCTTACTTAGAATTAGATGTCATTTTGCTGGCTGATGTCTTTCAGGAATTTCGACGAGTGGCATTAGAAGAAGACAAATTAGATCCTGTCCACTTTGTCAGTCTACCAGCCATGTCCTTTAAAGCAGCCTTTAAATTGACTGGTGAGACCATTCATCTCTTACAAGACCCGGAGATGTATAATATATTTGAGCGCGGAATACGCGGTGGTCTCACATTTGTAAATAAACATCATATAAAATCTGAAACAGTAGGTGATGATCATATCCACCTAAAGTACTATGACCAAAATAATTTATATGGCAGTTCACTGTCTAAACCACTACCTCATTCCGAGTTTAGTTGGTTAAATCAAGATGAGCTTGAGTATTACTCCAACCCTTCAAACATACTGAAGATTCCAGATGAAGGTGATTGGGGATATTTTTTTGAAGTGGATTTGATTTATCCAAATAGCATTAAAAATAAAATTGCTGATTTCCCACTCGCACCTGAATCTGGTGAAGTGACTGAAGATATGTTTTCACCATTCATGTCAAAATTTCATAATAACTTAACAGAGTGTGGACAGCCAAGGTATAAACCATGCCGCAAACTTTTACTCACCCAATATGATAAGAAAAATTATCTCGTACACTTCTGCATATTAAAATTCTATTTAGAAATGGGCATGCTTCTAAAGTCAGTTCACCGCATTATCAAATTTAGACAGAAAGCCTTCCTCAAACCCTACATAGATAGTAACAGTCAAAAACGTGCACTCGCCCAAAATAATTTTGAAAAGGATTTTTATAAATATAAGAATAACAGTCTATTCGGAAAGACCATGGAGGATGTTAGAAAACGTATGAATTACAAACTAGTCGTTGATGAACAAAAATATCACAAATTGACCTCATCACCTCTTTTCATTGATAGAGACATCATCGATGAGGATCTTGTAGGTGTTAAAATGATTAAATCAGAAGTTGAGTTGTGCAAACTCATCTATATTGGGCAAGCCGTTTTAGATTATTCCAAGCTTGAAATGTATCAACTCTTCTACAAAATATTAAAACCATGCCCTCTCGTAAAAGAGGTTCGCTTGCTGGGTGGTGATACAGATAGTTTCTTTTTAGGAATTACCACTCAAAAAGATTTAAATTTTAATGAAGTAGGCAAGTCATTAGAAAAATATTTCGACACATCTAACTACAATCCCACTCATGCACTCTATTCCATACAGAATAAAGCCAAACTTGGTTGTTTGAAGGATGAAACAGCAGGAAAGGAAATAGATGAAATGATTCTCCTCCGTCCTAAAATGTATTCCATGAAATTAAAAGAATGTGCAGATAGTATTAAGCGTGCTAAAGGTATATCAAAATCCATTGTTCATAAAATGAAACATCGCTCCTATAAGAAGGCCTATAAAAATAAAAATATAACGTTTGTCAATATGACAATCTTAAAATCTCAAGTTCATACTGTGAAAACGTACACGTTCAAGAAACGAGCACTTTCAGCATGGGAGGATAAGAGGTGTTGGATAGGACATAACACATCTCTTCCACATGGACATCCTGACACAAACATACCTCCACCCAAAAGAATAAAACTCACGCTACCACATTCAGGAGATGTATTGACATAATCAACTTTAACTCAGTATTTTGATGTTGCTTTTTGTAGATATACATGGTTGTTTTATGTATCGCATGAGATCGTTTCTTCCTTGTGAATATATGCCTACAGTCAGCCCATTCCCCCTATATCTGTGAAAAGACTTTTTCATATACATATTTTTATTTCAATAAACATATCACAATGACTTCACTTTGTTTTCCGAAACACTAACGTTATGAGGGATTTAGTATCTTTCACGTGGATGCACTCTTGTAAACCATTGGTAATTTTGATAGCAATAGAGGGTATAGTTTGTTTGACGACGGGATGATAGAAAATAGATTCAAACATCTTCTCGACTATTCCATATGAAGCGTCTTTATCATGAATGAAATCGCGTAAAATGTATTCTTTTTTCTCACCAACAGAAATAGGTAGAATCAAATCACTTTGAATGTAAAGGTGCTGTTCATGTTTATCAAGTGTCATTGGTGTTTCTATACCAATCGTATGCGCAGCAGCAAACACTGTTTGTAGCATTGAAAAACCAAAGAGTTTTTTCAAATTTTTACTCAATTGACATTGAATGTCATCACCCAGTTTCAGAACAACGCGTTGATTATCAATTGAAAACGAAATGTGGTGTGTCTTTACATCATATTTACTTTTCATCACATGCTTCAACTTCTGTTGTATATAAGGATTTACTACATGAATGAAGCTTTCAACTGTATGATATAGACGCGGCATTATATTGATAGCAACTTTAGATTCTTCATAAGACTGGTAAATTTTCTTGATGCGATCACCATAGATGTCCACCCACCATTCATCATTAACTGAATCAGCTTTAGTGTGATATTCATGAGAACCATACACCACACCGCTTCCAATAATAGGTGTATAATGTCTTACAAAATGACGCAAGGTTGGAGAGAAATAAACTGTAAGTTTGTCATTATATTTCTGAATGACCAACTTATTTTTGTCCGCCATAATTTTCTCTCCATACTTCTTACCCACAGTCTCATTCCATCGTTTTACTAACTCAATAAGTGATAAAGGTTGAACACCACGCTTTTTCAAAATGATGCGTTCTTCGCATTCTACAACATCTTCATCAAATATTTTAAATCTATAATGAAATTTGTTGATTCGATTTGAATAAACTTTTTTAACATTTGCAGTAGCAATTGACGTTAGATGTAGTCCATGGCCAAAACCGAGATGCGGATAGAATTCATTATCCAACCTCAGTGTAAGACCTTTAGTAAAAGAATGAAAGCGAAGGAACTGTGTCCCACTCCAATGATAGATAGTAAACTCATAAACTTTCTGATCCTTATTCTTCATGATGGAAGTAGTACCACTGTTGAATGCCTTAATAATTTTCTCATTCCCAAATGGTTCATAATAATCTGATTTTATCTGAATCCATTCATAGTTCCACTTTCCATCTGATGTTAAATTGTATGGGAACTGAAATGCATTATTCATCATTATTCCATCATGGGTGCGAGGAGTCAATATCATTTCTTCCAAATCATTCACATTCTGAATATTGCTATCATAGCAAATACTAGAAACGCCAACCTCCCATTCACCTTCTAAATGCAGTGGGCGATTTAATTCTACTCGATAGTCTGATGGTTTATTTTTGGGACATTTATTCATAGAAGCATTACTGGGTAAGTAGATTAGAAACGAGTCCTTATTTTCACTTTCCATATTATTCACATTGGAAAAATATATTAGCATACTTTTGCATTAACTCTTCATTCGGAAATGGAGTGTGATACTTGTCACAGCATCTTTATGAAAAGGAATCAACGCACCAGCATCGTCATAAATGGCAATATCAATTTGTGGGATGTAGTTTGATTTCAGCTTTGTATAATGCACTTTCTTGAAAGTATGCTCAGATAAAATACTGCAGCTTTTTGGCTGGTATGGTATCATTGCTAGCAATGGAGCTTCAACATCTCCCACACGTACATCTTCACCAATATTGGAATATATCTGAAAATAGTTAATACGACGCGATAGCGACATGTCTGCGCTAGCTTTGGTTACAGTACCACTTTTAAAGATATTTTGGTCAAAACCCAAAATGTCCATTAGAGTTTTATCCATAATTAGTTCAATACCTTTTCCACTTATAGTGAGAGACAAAGTACCTTCTTTTTCAGAAAATGAAATATGTTGCTCATTAATCACTTCATTTAAATAATCTACAACCAATTTAACCGAAGTAATAATGCGAGGCATCAACACTCTTGTTTCATGTAAGATACCACCTAAAGGCTCTACACACTTTCTGTATAAAGATACGGACCATTCTGTATCAAATTGATTTGACCTTTCACATGGTAAATGTTGCATATCAGATTTTCCATGAACAGCTGCAGAACGATGTCGTAAGAACTGATGAAAATCTTTTGAACAAACTAATACTAGATCATCATCATTTAATTTGCTTATTGCAATATGATTAGATGATTTAATATAAGTCAATGTTGCCACTTGTTTACCATCAACTCGAAGGAGATAATTAAATTTCTTCAATAATGTTTCAGGAGTCATGTTTGTCTTTCTTGGCTTAATCACAATCTTCTTCACCAACGTCTTCTCATTTCTTGGAATAAGATCTACATAATAAGCTTCCTCTCGATATATTAACTGTTTATGACCACTTATGTGGTAATTAACGTTAAAATTATCATAGCTTGTTAAGGCGCTAGCGAGGTAACCTAAATCATTTCTTAAACTTGGACTTAAACCAACAATCCAATCTTTCTCAACTACATGATGCACATAATTATAATCATCATTGTGCGGAGTAAATTGGACAATATGTTTACTCGCTTTATTCAAGAAATCATATATAAACTTTTTACATGATAAGAGATCTTTCTTTGGCCACTGTGGAATGTATACTCGGCACCCCTTTTCACATTGATAAGCAGCTGTACGCCTCATATTAATAGTCATCACCTCATGATCAAAAGTATAGACACAGTTGCTATAAACAAGTTGAGTGACACCCACTTCCCAATTTCCATTTAGCTGTTGTGCATGATCAATGGGAGTAGAAAAGAGTGCGGCTCGATTACTAGTAAATCTCTTTGTAGCCGCATTGCTAAGCAAAATATGATAAAACGACATTTTTATATTGCTGATCTGCAACTTTGCATAACATCATGAAGACTTGGATTTTGGACTCTCTACAATATATCAGAGTTGATCGTGATGGAAACGTACATTTCAAAAATTCTCATGGTCATACATCAAGAGGAATTACATTAACATGGCGACAATTTGTCAACCTCAATGATATCATGAGGGATTTGGAATATTTTGAAACATTAAGATTCATCTCCTTGGGTGATCAAGTTTGGCTTCAACATTACAGAAATGAAATTCAAATCTACCATTCTCATTCCGCAAACTGTTTCTCATTTCGCAAATACAATTGGGAGAAGTATAGAAGATATATACATCGCTCCATCATGACATTTATTCGTCGTGAGTTCATCGCCCTACTATGCAAATCTTAATCAGACATGACTACCACACATCATGAGTTGGAAATTAGATTCCCTACAACGCATTGAAACGGATCATGATCGAAACGTCTATTTCAAAGATTCAACTGGAAATGTGAGAAGAGAGTTTGCTTTATCTTATCGTCATTTTCAATCTCTACATCATATCATGAAGGACTTGAAATACTTCTATATGAAAAGACATTCACGTATTGGAAATCGCATCTGGCTGCGCGTCAACAATCGGCGAATTCAACTCTATCATTCCCAACTTCATACTAACTTCACATTTCATCAAGGTAGTTGGGAAAAGTATAAAAGGAAGGTACATCGCTCAATTTACTCATTCTTTCATCATGAAGCGCCATCGCTACACCATCGTCAACATTCTCCGTCGCTTCAGACTCTACACCAAAATCGATCTCACCACATTACACCAACACCTTCCAAACAGCAAGTATTATCCGGGCCGACCTCAAATGTTAGTGGTGAAGATGAACAATTCACGGAATCTTCAACTCTTCCCAAATGGGACTGTACAGATTCTCGGCGCCCTTTCTCATTCATCGGCGCAGTCAATGCGCTTAGAGCTACAAAGACTACTACGTCGGATATGGAAGAGGGAGAGGTGTGTGATGTCGAATCTGACTGTGGACAATATGGTGATCTCTACTCAATTGAGTGACAGTCTATCATTTTTGAAGATTCGTACCAGCAGTTACAATTTGTGTTATGAACCCGAACTTTTTCCTGCAGCTCTCATTAGTTGTTGGTTACCTGTGCATGTGGCAATCTTTCATAATAGTAAAGTGATCATTACTGGACTAAAATCTCATGTACAAGCAAATGTGATCCTGGACTATCTCATTGAGTATGTACGTACCCAGCGGATTGTAAAATAAAAAACAATTTTTCCAACATGATGTTTTTATTTCAAATCATGATAGAACTTACAAATCATTTTTTCATTAGAGGATGGATTACATGAAAAGTTTTGAATAATAGATGCAAATCGAGATACATGTAAACGTTTTAAGATGAAGTACAGTACAAAAGCACCACACGTTGATGAAAGTGGATGTTGTAGTATGCGTTCATTTCGCTGATATTGACGCGTATGTTTTCTCAACCACTGCTGTGTTGGTATATTTGGAGGTTGAGCAAGAGAGTCAAATAGTTCACCACGTCGGTCTTCTCCAATAAAGATCGCTTTCCAATGCTCACCGCCTAAATTCTGCGAATGAGTGTTTAGCACAATAAAGATGGGATAGTGATTTACTGCAGGTGGTAAGGTATCGAGTGAATAGACATTATCGAAAGCTTTCAACGTCGCTTCGTCTGCATTACGCTGCACTTTAGTCTTAATATCGTCAGCAGTCAACCAACTCATTAACGATTATACTGAAGAATCACGTCACGATACTTTGTAATTTCAATATTTGAATCGAAGACTGCATAAATTAATACATTGATCGTCTCAGGTAGTGTTCTTTTGAACGTCAAATCCAAACGAATATTATGAGGCACGTTCGCTTGACGATAGGGTGCACTAATATCGCTGTCAGCAGTCAAATCAAATGCATAAATAGTATATCCACTCTTAAACTCTTTCATAGTCAGTCCGTTGGTGTCATCCGTATTGTAAAAGCCAAAGACATCCATGAAATCAACATAACTGCGCATAAATTGATCCGAAGCAAAATCTGGTTTGTAGGGTGGACCAGGATGACTCACACCATTTACACGTAAAGCAATTTCACTTAACAGATTGTGTTTAAAATTGAAAGGATTCTTCTTTATATTACCATTAAATGCATCATTTTCAACCATTGCCACCATGAGGAGCTTCGGTGCTTCCGATGGAAAGAGGCCATCTTTCATGAAACTCTTTTGATCTTTCGGAATTGTAAAGGTGAGAAGCTTTGTATACTGAACGGGGTAAATGGCATTTTGGCGGTTAAGGCCTTCAGCATGCCCTCTAATGACACTTGGATTCGGTACTACTCGACGAATGTAAAGTGCAATATCTTCCACATGAATTCTAAAATTGTCAACTTTAGAAAATGCATTCAGCGCAAATTCAGGCTTATTCAATGTCAGCTTGAGTCGCATGCTGGTATTACAGAGTAAAAACTTTGACTGTCTAAAGAAGTCTAAATTCAGCGGACCATATAGCTGACATACTTTACTATCTTTAATCATAGCAGATCGCTTTACAAAGCCACTGTTTGTTTCAACATCAAATTTTCCTGCTTCATCTCTGTACCATCCCATGGCTTCCATATGACTTTTTTGTGCTGCTGGATGAAACTGTGATACATGATTGATATATGATTTATAGGGATAATCGCTTTGACCACCTTCCACCTGCTGCTCTCCAATCGTTAGAGAAACATCGCGAAGTAATGTAGTCAATGGTAAATTGTTCAGTCCAACTTTATGTGCATCGTCAATAGCAGTTCCATCTGCTTGCTGAATTCTAAACCTCAAATCAAGCATCGCATAACTCAAATCTATGTAGTCATCACTACCACCAGGAATAACAAATTCAATGGGGCCAGCATTCTCAGCTGTTCGAGGATGATAATCTACAATACTTGAACTAAGAATATCTGTCTGTATGGCTTGTTTATCAAACAAACAAAACCCGGAAGTTTTACACTCCATGATTAGAAGTTATAGCAGCGTCGTCGTTTAGCGCCTGATGAATGATTAGAGCCTCTGCGACGTTTGCGTGAATGCCTTTTGACTGAAGATCGCACCTTACCAGCTCCGCGATGTTTCCTCCTTCCTTTTTTCATTCGTTTAGGCGATTTCTTTCCTTGAGTAACACCAGCAAAGGTCTGCTTCAATGTTTTTAAACCGCGTTCCTTCCCACGATTCAACAAACTGCTCTTAAAACTTCTACCTCTGGAAAGATCACTAGCAACATCACCAGCAAAGCCAACGGCATTACTTAAAACATTTCGTTTTAAAGATCTACCGACATTGGATATGAGAGGTGCTACAACAGATTTCAGTGCACCAAGTATGCTACCTCCACGTTGGCGGCGAGCGCCGATGTAAATTTGTCCTCCACCACTTACATAGGAGGGTCGTGAATAAAATGAGGCAGTTGGATTCATAGCTCAAACCCTAAACATTGTTAGTTACAACTTTGCATGAATCACTGTCGATTACTTAGATGAAAGATGTCGGCACGACGCATCCAAGAGTTCATACTTGAAGGATAACCAGTCCATTTAACAAGACACCATTCTTCACCTTGCCGTTTTTTACATCGAATGATTTTCTCTACCAAATATGTTTCACTTTCAGTGACTACCTCAATCTCATCGCGGTAAAAGCTACCCTCAATTTCTTCATTATCGTAATCTTTCAACTTGTAGGTGGTTGGAGAGTCTTTTTGATTAATCCTTGATACTGTAAATACCTCCTCTGTCCAATTCGGAAGGTACCCTTTAGCAAAAACACTTTTCACTTTTGAGATACGAACTTTATCACCAATTTTCACATCACTTTTCACATGAGTGCGTTTACGTTGGAATGATTCGCGCACTTTATCTACATTGTCAGCATTTACATCTACTGGTCTGAGTTCAATAGAACGATGGATAGAGTGATGGTAGGCATGGAGTGTATCTTGTAGAACCTTTGTCCAATTTTGTGTCAAGTTGGCAGTAAAATGTCGCCACAAGCGATTTTTTAATGTGCGATTAAAACGTTCAACGAGTGCAGCTTTATAAGCACTCTTTACACTAAACAACTCAATGTCATGCCTCTCAAATAATCTCACATGCTGATTTTCAAACTCTTTTCCTTGATCACTCTGAATTCTTTTTGGAATGCGACCTTCTCGAAAAATTGTTTGGAATGCTTTTGCTACTCCTTTCCCTTCTTTAGTTTTTAAAGGTTGAGCCCACGCATAACGCGAGAAAATATCAATGACGATTAAAATAAAATTATTACCCGAGTTATGTTTTGAAATGGAGGCAACATCGCACAAATCTGCTTGCCACTGTTCATCGATGTCATGAACAATATAATGGCGGGTGCGGTACTTCTTTTTCGCTTGTTTGTGGAGTGTATAGGTAGCCTGACCCTTTAACCATCGTTTCACTTGTGATTGTGGAAGACCACTCGCTTTTGATAATTTCTTGATAGATGCAAATCCTGCCGGATGTTTTACATCATAATAGATTGACTTCAAACGTTCAGTCGATGACGACTGACTCTTTTTCCTCCTTCTCATCTTTTTGTTTTCTTGCCTTTCTACATTTACAACAACTGCAGCATTTAGCTTTAGCGGTTTTGCGATCGTGTTTACATTGCTTAGGGGTTTCATTATGAGAGCTGGCGCAGCAAGTGCAAGTGACAACGACATTCACCTCTGGCGGCTCATTACATGGCAAGCAACACATCTGCTTCATATTAATAGTCTGAGAACATGTATTTCCTAGGAGGAGCTGTTTTACGTTTTCCTTTTACTAGTTTTAGTGGTGATGTAGATCTACGTCGAGTTCTTCCTCTTGTTTGCTTAGTGAGTGTGGGAGGGGATGTAGCAGGTGACGTCTTAAACCAAATTGTTGGCATTTTCATCGCCTGAAGCATTGGAGCAGTAGCCACTGTTGAATCAAGTTCTTTCAATGTCTCATTATTTAAAGCAAATTTTGGCACATTATGCTTTTTCAATAGTTTAAGAAAGTATGACCAACCAGGTGGAACATAGCCCTGACGGCGCTTTCTACGTGTCGCATACTGAATCAAGTCTTCATAACGTGAAGCATCAATCACTTTATTTTCATCTGTAATGATTTCTCCTCTATCATTTACATTGAGATGGGGTTCAATACTGTTGAAAAGAGATATGGCATGTGCGCGAGATGCTAAAGGTGTAGCAGTCGATACAGAGTCACGCATCTTATTCTTCAAGTTTTTCAATTGCTCAACAGTTTCCGATTGTAATAATACAGCACGATGTGGATCTTTGATGTGAACATTTTGCTGATAATCTATTTCTTTCCTATACATTTGATTTGCAAGAGGTTGCTTTACTTGCTGCATGGCAGTCAATTGTACATATTCATCCTGAGGAATAACAATCATGCGAGAATAAGAACTCATAGTTTGTAGATAATCATGGGAGTTTTCAAAATATCACTTCGAAATCTAAATTCTTCGGGACACTCTTGCGTAAAGTCAATGAATAAGTAACCGTATGGTTTTTCAGTAGCTGCTTGAAAAATTTCAATTAAGGCTTTTGATCCTCTGGGTGCAACTTGTCGCGCTAAAATTTCAAATTGACTTTTATCTCGCGGATTCTTGAAAATAGCATAATAGTGTGTATTCAGGTTTCGTGTACGAGCTTCTTTTCCATCAGGAAACAAATTTTGTGTGATATAGATGATAAAGCACCTTTTATGGTGTGCTGCACGAGTGAACATATCTGTAACATCTTTTGAATTCTTACTTTCTTTTAATAAATCATCCAATACAACAACATCATTAGACTGAAGTTTATCCACTGCAATAATTCCTTCATGTCGAATAAAGTTGCGACTTTGCAATTCCTGAAACAGCGACGGTTGATAAATACCATAACACCAAATCACTCGATTGATAGGTTCCTTAAACAACTCCCTTCTTTTATCCAATAAATTCAGCGTGAAAACAGTTTTACCTGCATGAGATGGACCTGATACAGTCAGAACTTTATCACATTGAAGTCTGAAATCCATTTTATTACTTTGAGATTCAACATTTGCATAATTAACGCTTAGAGCCAAAGATATTACCAAATAGGTTGCCCACGGCAGGAGCTATCATTGGAAGTATTGCTGAAAGGAAACCGCCCTTTTGTGTTAGAGTTTTCCTCTTTCTTTGAAGGGTGACTTTAGGATTGGAGATGAAACGCAATTTCGTAGCATATCGCTTAAGTAACTTTCGTTGTTTTGGCGCTAATTTCTTCGTCCTCAACTTTCTCCCATGAGAAATAATTTCATGAATGAATTTATCGTTGGCATGTCGTATAGCATTGTATCGCTGATTTGCTTTCATTCGTCGGAGAGCTTGAATGGCTGAAGAAAACTTTTGACTTTTACGTTTCGCCATTTTCCGTGTTAGTCTTTGCTAAAACCTATCTTTACCACATTTGCATAGGTACTAACTATTGCGACATAAGTGACACTCGAAATGAGCAATGTCACAGTGGTTACATTTGCAAAGTTGAATGCAATTACGTATGAAACAGCGTTGACAAAAAGCATGCTTACATCTCTTGAAGATGCGCTTTTCATTTCCATCCTTTCGCTTACATACATCACAACACATAGTTTCACCGTTACTGATGTCTATAGCAAGTCTTTTTGAAGATATGAATTTGCTAGCCTTTTCTAAATAATAGACACATGTACAGAAGGAATATACTTCGAGAGTGAGCAGACATAGCTCGAAAACCAGTTGTGCTACAATCAAGTACCACTGCATTTTCAATTTTTCTTTATAGAAAGTTGAATGTGAATATCTGAAATCGCTTCAATCACTAGACTGCTACCATGATGGTTAAATGCGTTAAGACGTTCAGCAATTTTTATCATATGTCTTTTAAAAAATTCTTCGGGGTGATCTACCACTTCCATTGAATAAGAAGCAAAATGGAAAGAGCGACTTTCCACCTCTTCCTTTCCAAAATGACTAAACTTAATTTTCGCAACTAATCGCGCCATGACAATGCTATCAGAGAATGTATTCATTAACTCTAGAAATAGAGTGCTAGCATCATCGACCACTGCTTCGATGTCGGTCTCATCTTTATGAAAATTTATCACATAATCTTGAACAGCTCCTTTTAAACTTTGCCTATGAAAATGTAATGTTCCGCAGTCGTTTGAGAAAGACATGATCGCCCTTTATCTAACCCATCCATTGCATGAAAACAACTCTTCTCATAGTAACATTTATTGAATAATGGTAACAAGCATGCATTATAAATCAATGGTTTGAAAGAGATAAAATAGATACAGCTGGTAACTATCATACAGCGAGCAATGATAACCATACAGGACTTTGGCAGTGCTGAGGTAAGGAGGAAAGAAGCATTGGTTATGAATGTAGCTACTACAACGAACTGACAAAATAGGAACACACAAATCCTTAAAACGTTTCGTGACTTCATGATAATGTTGATTCACTCTACTATCCCAAGGTGGGAGCAAAATATCATCAATGATTAAATTAGGAAATACTTTCCTCTCCTTACCAGGATTATTACAAAAGATGCGTATAACATTGAAAGCAGCTAACCATCGTTTAAAGTCAATAAGAAGAGCACTCTCACAAGAAAAGCCATAGTCTTGCAAATATTTCAGATTAAGTCCATGAATGTGTTTTCTCGCCCATTGATCAACATTGGGATTGCAGTTGGCATGTTGATGATAGACACTGACAATCTGATATGTCCAATTGTTCATAGCAATAGCACTGAGCTCCTGTACAGGTTCACCCTCACAATCCATAAAAATGATGATAGAAGCCTAAAACGGAAATTTACACATCTAAGGAAACGTTCTATAAGATATTACAAAATGAAGAATTACATCGATGCTTTTCACGACAAAATACACAAATGATATGATGGCAACGAAGAAGTAAAATGTATCTAATAAGACCACGTCTACGACACTCAAAGCACATAAGCGAATTGTCATAGGGTAGAGTTAGGAAAGGACTAGTAATTCTCCTTCTTTGACTTGCGTTTTGATGCAGCATTCTTCTCCGACTTGCGCTTCGTACCACTGCTGTTAAGGATTTGATCAATTATGTCGTCCACGTTGGGTGGTTTTGGAATATATAGGATGGATTCCATATGCATGGAGAGCGAGGCTATTTTATTATCCTTATGCCGACCATAATATAGTCCATTCACTTTGAAAAGGATATCCCAAGTACCTTCTCCGAGCTCGTCGCATGTGATGGGTGTTGAATGATCTCCCTCCTTCTTATAGTAAGTGCACCAATGTGATACCGGTAGGCAAATGTGATTACCATCCCAAATCTTTCTATAGGGTGTATCCTTGTCATCTCTCGCCTTCCACTCTTGAGCAAGAGGAGTAGGAATGTCCATATTTAATGTCACGTACTCCTCAATAATATCAAGTTGGTGGCGAATGTACGGACTCACGGGGATCAGTATGTAGTCACCATACTGATTGTGCATTATCTTGACATCCGTGGAAGGGAGCATTCCCGTTTGGAGTACTACGCCATGATCGTCATAACGCAAGACTTGTTTAAATTTACGCTGTAGCGGTGTAGGATTATGTACCTTGGTTGTTTCTTCCACTGGCCTCAGTTGTAGATGATCTGATCGTAGCGAACCTTGTAACGTTTGACCGCCATTTTGTCCTACTAGTGCAGCAGATGGAGTAGATGCCTGAAAATGGAAAAGATTGTATTAAGTTTACGTTCAAGGGAAGAGAGGGAGGAAAGTAGCGACTTACCATTTTAGTTGGATAATAGAATAGGGAACTAGAGAGAGGAAATGTGCGTCCGTCACTCGTGTGATTCAACGATGGAATGATTCTCACTGTGGAAGGCTCGCTATTTATATAGAAATGCTTGATTCTCATTGGATGATGATCCTCATTGGACAATAACATCAAGCTGATTCCAAATCTGGCCTCCGTTTACCAATCCGAGCCTTCATTCGCCCGCTGGAGCTGTTTCTTGGGAAATTCTAACTCTGTCGTTTTTCGTCAATCTCCCAAAATCTTAAATGGTGTCTCACATCTAAACGAAGACAGATAGGAACAAGGCGATTCTTTCAGTGAATTTGTCTCACTCTTAGCTTTCAAACGAGCTATTGCACGACAAAATCCGTCCACTAGAAGCAAAGTTGGAAGGTCGGTGCCGGGGGGGGGACGTCAGCGAAACTTTTTCTCTCCGATTGACTTGAAACTCACCATACCGATGCAGAATTTCACGCTGAATCCGAATCTGGCCTCCGTTTTCCCATCCGATGCCTCGTTTTGACGCTACAGCCCAAAACGTCCAAAATTCTAACTCTGTCGTTTTTCGACAGTCTCCCAAAATCTTAAATGGCGTCTCACATCTAAACGAAGACAGGTATGAACAAGCCGATTCTTTCAGTGAATTTGTCTCACTCTTAGCTTTCAAACGAGCTATGGCACGACAAAATCCGTCCACTAGAAGCCAAGATCGAAGCTAGCTGTCCAGAGGGGGGGGGAGGTCAGTGAAATTTGATGAAAAATGTTTTGGTGACGGTCCCAGGTCGAAATTCCACACTTTGGAAAATTTTCAAAATTTTACCCATACAAAGCCACTCTGACACTTAGGATTTTTTCAGGTGAGCGAGCTCCGACCTAAAATCTTGTAACCGCTCTAACTTTTGAACGACTGGTCCGATTGACTCGCAACAAAAAATGTTGTCGAGCAGTTTTTTCTCCTCTTTCCAATGAAACTCGAACGAACAAAATCCGTTCACTAGAACCAAAGTTAGAAGAGGGGGGGGGGGAGGTCAGTGAAATTTGATGAAAAATGTTTTGGTGACGGTCCCAGGTCGAAATTCCACACTTTGGAAAATTTTCAAAATTTTACCCATACAAAGCCACTCTGACACTTAGGATTTTTTCAGGTGAGCGAGCTACGACAGTCCACCCCTCCCAACCTGGCCGGCACACCACGCCAACCTAGACACCACATCACCGCGCGCTACACGACGGTCGACCAGAGGGGGGGGGACGTCAGACCCGAAGCACCACGGCGGCCGACCACGACACGCTGCCGGTCCAGAGGGGGGGGGACGTCAGCGATGGCGGCCATCTTGCGCTATCCAGAAGTGGAGTTTTACTTACTACTATAGGGCGACCGCGTTCCTTTGACGGACAAGCAACGGAAATCTATGTTATACACAACAATTATGACCGAGAATCAAGACTTCGGGACCCATTTTTGTCTCTTAAAACGAAATGAATAAGGGATTAGGGCATAAAAAGGCTGTTTAATTTCTTCTGGCAAACATAAAATGATTACTTCTACACGATTCCTTACTGGAACTGTAGCCCATTTCCTATTTCTATTTTTGCTATCTTTTCTACTACAATTTCTATTTTGCTTCATGCTTCATATGCGTTTTAAAATTCATAAATATTTAGTGTATGTGTTGAACCATCTAATGTAAATATTCTTTTGTACCAGATGCGTTTGAAAATCGGTCAATGAACCGTGAAACTTAGAGCTACGCAGAACAAGGTATTATCTGACTAAACAACATTATCATTTTCATATTATTCAATTATTTATTTCATTATTATTTTCGTATTATTTATTTTTAAAAAATATCGAACACTATCGTGTTACAGTCAGTAATTTTTCAAGTATATATGTGTAGAGGAGTCCACGATGATAATTGTCACGAATAATATCCATCTCTATGATGGGAAAAAAGTGCCTTTACATGAACAACAAATGTTAAACTAAAGTCATTGATGAAAGTCAAAAAGTATGAGCAGAAAAAGACAAAAGACAAGGGAAAGCGATTGCATCCATCGGAGGACGCTGAGAGCATTGCCTTGCACAATTGCAACACCGATGCGTTGCTTCAGTCAGAAAGTTTCTGTGAGATCTCCTGTGACCTCGGCTATGCGACTACCAATGTATTTGGTGAAACCCCCTGCAGATGTATCACATACACCAATGGTTTCAATAGCAACTGGTTCACAAATGCATGGACCAATGAAGTTGGCATATTTCCGGAACTTGTGAGATTCAGCTGAAGCAAGAGCAGAACCAGATTCCAGAGATATTGATGGACTCATAAGTATCCACACAAATGAAGTTCCATATGACCGACATGTGATCGACTTCAATGTTGAAAAGAGAATGCGGTCACCGAGTCAGTTCTTTCAGTCATCACTTCGGTTCAAGTCAGCAGGCTCAATGATTGATGGGATTCTCGCAGAAAGAAAAGCACGGCGTAAAATGTCATTCACTTCAGAATGCCTGGGGACTCTTCCAGAAAGGAGGCGACATGACAAGGGGTGAAGACCCAAGCTGTCAACTGCAGCTCCGGGTCGGTACTTGTGTGGAACACAAACAATGGGTCTGACTGTTCCACAATAGGCAATCGCGATTTGAAATGCAGTATCCTCTAGATGAGTGCCTAGGGATGATACTGTACTGTGAGCGCGTTTAACCATGCACCAGTCTGGGCGCTTTGCAACAAGTAATGGGAAGCTGTCTGGTTTGCTTTTTCAAGACGGCTATCGAGGTGTGTTCCTTGATGAATTATGTCCCAAGATTCTATTATTGCATCGAACATGGACTCCTAGGCAGCTTCTAGGAGTTCATGAATGCAGATATCTAGGATTCCATGTATTTGTACATAACCAAAGAAATCTGAAAATTCCAATCTCTCATGATCGCTAGACAATCAAAATTTTTCAAATTACTCGACATGAATTGATAATACGTCCCCCTAGGAATGCGAAGTTTATCTTGCTTGACATATTATACTGTAAAACTATTAACAAAATCTATAATTTTGTTAATTGAAAATTGAATAATAAGTTCAGCATTCAATCAGTCATGATATCAAAAACGCTACCAGTGTCTGAGCAATGAAAAATGAAAGGTATATTTTATCATCAACATAATAAGGGTAAGGTTAACTTTAATCAATTTTATCTTCTTTTGAACTTCACCTGAATACAATAATAAAACCTGGTAGAATCAGAAAAGATGAACAAAATGAAGAATTCAAACCACAACAATCGATGGTCTGGTTATGTTCTCGGTGATTATTTCTGCTTCAAACAAAAAACAGATGCTTCTCCACAAGAGAAAAAAATCGGACTCTTGTCCGCTTGTGCTTTGATGATTGGAACTATGGTCGGAGGCGGAGTGTTTATCTGTCCTGGCAAAATTTTAAAATTGACTGAATCACCTAATGTTAGTTTGATAGTGTGGTATTTATCTGGAGTAATTTGTTTGTGTGCCGCCTTAAGCTACGTTGAGCTCCATTCAATAATTTCTAATTCAAATGGAGAGCACAGTTTCCTGATGGCTGCATTTGGGCATCGTCACACATATTTCGGACCTCTTCCATCTTTCCTTTTTCGATGGACTGCCGTTGTTTTGATTCGGCCACTCAATGTTGCAATTAATACCTTATCGGCAAGCCAATACATTGAAGAGTTGACAAATTCAGGCAAGGATTCATCATATTCGACTGTCCTTTTCATTTCAGTTGTCATTATATCTTTCTTGGCTTTTGTGAATTGCAGGACCAGAGAGTCCAGCGTGCAAACACAAGTATTATTGACCATTATAAAGATTTGCATCTTGTCAACAGTCATAATAGGAGGGTTATTCCATACACCAAAGATGCCAACCAAGTTTTGGGAAGATAAAGTAAATGCAGGAACGAGCAGTTATTCAGCTTTAGTATTGTCATTTTATAATGGATTATTATCATACAATGGATGGAATTGTTTGTTTTTCTGTACGGACTTACTAGAAAATCCAATTCAAACATTGCCAATCGCAGCCATAATTTCCATTGGTACAGTAACCTTTCTATTTATAATGATGAATGTTTCATACTTTTTGGTCCTGTCACCAGAAAAAATTATGTCTTCTCCGTTATTGATTGTTAGTTGGACAAAGACTGTCGCGCCAAAGCTGCTCTTCGTTGCTCCCTTGGGAGTTGCTGTAATTATCATAACAGCTGCAACAGGAGCAACTTTTGTAAGCCTAAGACTGTATGCATCCGGGGCAAGAGAAGGTCATCTTCCATCGATTCTTGGCACGTTTCACAGAAAATCTGGAGCTCCTGTACCGGCATTAATATGTTTCTGCAGCAGTGTTTTAATGTTTGTCACACTTAATGATATTCAGCTTTTAATTGATTTGTGCAGCTTCTCAGCATGGTTGTTTTATGGATTGACATTCTTTTCTTTGCTCTGTATCCGCTGGAAAATGCCTGCAGCCAGACAAGGTGATCAACACAGCTTCAAAATCCCGATAATTATTCCAATATTTGCTCTACTTTCATCATTTCTCCTTATAGTGCTTCCAATTAAATCAAATCCAAATATTGCTCTGATATGCATTATTGTAGAATTAATTGGAGTCATTTTCTATACAATTTTTGTGTTTTCAAACATTAGACTGTCTTTCTTCTCAAAAGCTAGTCAATGGATTCTAAATAATTTCAGCCTGGTTTCAGATTTGAACTATCAAAGGGAGACCTCCGAGGAGTACAAAAATAAATAAATCATCTTGAACCTAATTTACCGTGAAAGATGACATATCACTCATTGAATACAGGATTAACCAGACTATTAAGATGATATCAAACTATTGTAAACATTTCACCATCAGCATCTTGTGAATGCAGCACAATTTTTGTTTGAATAATTAAAGTTTTAATTGAAAAAGTAGCCTTGATTCATATTTTGACTACAATCATCGTATCTTAAAGGACTATCATGCAATTAATCTCTATCTGGCATGCATACCAATTTATCAATAATAAAGAAATCATAAATGATTGGTTGTTCACAATGATTGGTATGATATCACAATATGAGTTGAAATTGAGAGTGGCAATCATAATAATAGACATTATGATAAAAAGTGACATTTGTAAGAATCAAATCAATCAAAAATCATATAAAAATAACAAAATAGTTATATTAATGTCAAATTTGACGGGGTGTGAATGAGTGAAGTATAGAGAATAAAGTACATTTATCAGATGTAACTTGAACAGCATGCATCGCAAATGTTGGCACTTACATCGTCTAAATCTTCCGATACGAGGAACCTTACGAAATTGTGTCGCTGTATCGATTCTGAGTCAGAAAGATCAAAAAGCAATCAATGCCTTCAATGAGCCCATCTAACCGATTCGATGGACACTGTCACTCTTAGAGCAGGGGGAGTGGGGGACCTAGCATAGAGGAAAAGGTTGTCAATTTTCTTGTGTATCACCGTGTTGTACATGTATATAGTCCGGCATCCAGAACGAGTTTCTGCAGGGAACGAGGCCGATATTGAGACTTTCACAGAATGATGTATACAGTGTGCACCCTATACTTACTGCGAATATACCCGTCTGCCGAATTCTAGTGAGTTCCTCTTCCTGTCAAGCATGATCAAAGAAATACACATGCAAATCCAATGGGACGCAGTTTGCAGTTTTGGCTAAAATGAAATTTTGTATGTTTTCTCTGATTAAACGAAAAATACAAAGCCCAGAGTCACAATTTTTGACATGGAATGTCTTCAGGTCATTTCCTTTCATTTTCATGTACCCCTGTCTATAAAGATAAAACAAATTTAGATTTGGCGAGCCTCTTAATGTCGGCAAGCACAAACATTTTGAGCAACTTTATCCACTTTCAACCACATTCTCACATACATTAGCGATGAGAAGCATCATAATAGCACATGCACATCATAGGAAATGACCTAAAGACATTTCATGTCAAAAATTATGAATCTAGACTTAATAGTTTCCAGTTGATAGGCGAAAACATGCAAAATTTCATTTTAGCCACAAACTGCAATCTGCGTCCCATTGGATTTACATGTGTTTTTCTTTGATCCTGTCTGACAAGAAGAGGAACTCACTAGAACTCGCCAGACGTGCAGATTCGCAGTAGGTATAGGATGTACATCATTCTGTGAAAGTCTCACTTTCGGCCTCGTTTCCTGGAGAAACTCGCTCTGGTTGCCGGACTAATATTGTCAGCCGATGCCGGTTTGCCAGAAAACGCTATAATTTCTTCTGCAATCAAGTGCAAAGTACATTTTCAACCGAAGTCCTGTTTTGAAGAACCACACTTATTAGTTTGTTGAAAAGGACTCCCGTTATAGTCTTGCAGCACAAACATACCAGGGGCGACCGCACAGAAGCACTATTAGGTCTCTAACAGCATCACTCACCCCTTGAGATCTTGTTACGAACAACTTGCCATCCACCTATAAACACTGTTTCTGTGCGATCGTTACTGGTGGTTTCGTAGTTTCTTAACTTTCTTGGCGAAAATCTAAATGTATTGCTATCATGATCAATTCAATCCGTGATAATTTCTACAAAAGTGTAGCAATTTGCATATCTCACACTAGGTCATTGGTCTCAAGTCGAATTGATTTAATGAAATCGAAACTGCATACACATTGGAGATTTAATTAATGCTGAGTTGCTACTCTATGGGTGGGAACATGAACGTAATCTACGCATAAAGCTGAATCTTTTAATCTAGAAATTTTACTACATGCTGACATTTCACTGAGTTGCCACTCTATCCTTTATATATATATATATATATACTTAGATGATCTCTCAGCGCCACTTCCACAGACTGCTGAAGAAAAGTTGGAATGCAGAAATAAATAGCCTGTGTTCGTTCCCAAAACTTTCAGGGCTAGGTTATAGTATTCAGTAGTATTGACTGCACCCAGTTTTAGACCGAAATATGGGAAGAACTACAGGAAATTCAGCAATTACTGATTATTCTCGTTTTCCTCATACAGGCCCTTAGATGCTAAATTGTAGGCTGAAATTTCGACGGTATCTTAAGGATTCACAGTCCTATGGGCTGCATGTGACGGAACACAAAAATACTCAGATTAAAAGGTTGATGAAAAATCATATATAATAGAGATTATATTTAATTTTCATTTTCACTCGAAGAAAATGGTAAATGGGTTAACAACTATTTATCTGCAAATTTAGGCCGTTTTGGACAACACCTACCGATACCACAAATTTTTTTTAGGGGCCAAAAATCTTGATTTTTTTTCGTATAACCTTTATTGATATCCATAATTAGCGTATATATCAAAATTTCTATGATAACATACCCGCAAAGAACGCAAAAACAAGTAAAAAAAATAAAGCATTTATACTCTAAATAGCCTCTCAGCGCCATTATAGCGTATATTACCAGGTCTCTATGAGCCAGACACATATAATTAAAGGGTATATGAGCGCCAAGTACCATAAATACTTACCATATTATTCCAAATTTGAGAGCTGATACCCTCGTTACTGTCACTTCAACGTACGCTTCTATATAGTACCAGCTGAGATGGAAAAGTACGTGAATAGGGAGAAATTTACAATAGAACTTGTGAATTTGTACTGTTGCTTAGTTGGCACATACAGTCGGAAAATAATTTTACTATTTCGTATAGATTTTCTTCGAAGACTAATAAGTAGTATATAGATGAAAAATAAAATGTAATATGCAACTGCATGTTTGCATGAATTTGAAATATATCAATATTTACATACTGGATAAAAGTGAAGTCACAGCAAAGTTTAACTGTCCACTCCATTCCGATAGATTTTACCTTCATGAAAAAAGGGCCATGAAAATATTAAAAAGATATGAATTTGTCATGATTGGCACCAACCGTCAAGAGGAACAAGATATAGGAACTAAACTTTCATCACTTGAAACAGGACTTTCCACAGCTAAGGAGCTGGCCCTGTTTCTACACATGCACCTTGCAAACAGTTCCTAGCAGAGTTTAAGTTTCCCTATTTTTATCTTTCAATGAACGAGTCGCTCCTCTTGAAGGAGAAAGTGACAAAAGATGCTGTGGATTAAATGCCATTGCTGTGGTGCTTATCATAAAGGATCACGATGATGTTATCGCAAAATAGCAGAGTAGGTTAAGTAGGTCTATCGTGAATGGCAATATGAAGCATGACAATGAGCTTCAGCTTGCGCATTGTACATTGTGGCATATTTTGTTGATGATTAGTATGTATGATTATTTATTTCTTCTTGTGTGTCTTTTAGGCCTACATGTATATGCACATATCCTCCGTGTCTGTTTTTGGATAGGCCTAGACCTTTCATGGAAGCAGATGTCTCACGAAGCACACTTGAATTCAGGTCTTTATTGATTCTTTATCATCACTTCATTAAAGGAGATTGTTAACAATTTCGTCGGCAGAGCTTCGATGAGTTTTATACGTTGAATACTGTTTAGGCCTATCACTACTATCAGTCTTATAAAGCAATCACGCTAAACGATCCATGAGACTATCTGAGACAAGCCCTGAACAAAACCTAGAATCCAACCATAAAGCAACCGAAAATTTCTCTAGACCAACCTTAAATAAATTCTATAAACAACGAACCCAAAACTAATTTTCATTTTAAAATTACTTTTCGCGTAAACCGCACAATAGGACGGTAGCAATTTGAAGTCGACGTGGCCTACATGGATTCCACCTATACCCTAGTCATAGCACTTATTCATGGATATCCATACTCATCCTAAGCTTAAACTTCAAAAAATATAGCTCTCACAAGAATCTCATACCGTGCGATAACTTTTGTAAATCCTAAGACTTGATAAGTCAATAAAATTAATTGGACATGCACTATAAATTCATTATCAAGCAAAAGTACATGCATGCATGCCAGCATGCATCTACATAAGGCATGAGACCAGTGAGGACAGTTATGTCACCCCTATTTGACATTCATTTTATCATAGCTTATTATTTCAAGTATGCCTGTTCTAGACCTACTTCAATTCATGATGTTGTTATGTGAATATAAGAGAATAACCGCAAAGTATGCAAGTCAATACATTCATGCTGCTTTCAGCTATTAAGTCTTATCATAGAATCAGTATATGATGGCTGAAAACAGTTTTTAAATTAAAAATTTAAATTTAAAATCGTGTCTATTGTATTAGGCCTTTAATTAGGAATTTAGGCCTTTTCTGAATGGACAAAAAAGGGGACCACTTTTGCTGGATTTTACCATATCTGAGCATTTCAATGCGTCGTCTTTGAAGGATTTTGCATTCTTAAATTGATTATAGCTAGTAATTAATTGACGCCTTAATTGCTGCATAGCTAGGTTCAATTAACATGTAGATATCCATGGTGTTAATTTTTTTGTAATCTTATTTATATAGAGTTGATCGCCAAAAACAGAAGCGTGTTTATAATTGTCATCGTTGTTGAAAACAGGTTGGATCGCTTCTAGAAGCTATCCAACCTGTTTTCAACAACGATGACAATTATAAACACGCTTCTGTTTTTGGCGATCAACTCGATTTCAACCGTTGATGCTAGCTTAGCATCACGAGAAGCAGCTCGACTGTATCTCAACCAACAGATAACCTTCGCGAGGACCCGATGTCACATGAAGTTCATTGACTCCTGCATTCGCTACAGAACGATTCCCAACAGTGTTCAGCACATCATCCGACTACCTGCCGAACTTACAGTCAATAAAGCAATCTCCAGGAAGGCGCTCTCACTCCAACTAGAGCTTCTACGATCGTTCAGACGACAATTGAGTGACAAAGAAGAAGTGACGAACCAACTAAGAGGATATCACTACCTACACATTACAAGATCATGGCGAAAAGAAGATACCAAGAAGTTCCTGGAACAAGTGGAAGCAGCAGTGAAGAAAGAACAGCACATCCTCTACGAGCGGCACACCAAGAAGTGGAGATCCATCACCAAAGAAAATTATCTGGTGAACGTTTGTGACTACCAAGTGAACTGTATCCCTGTGTTCCCGTTTGTACACTGTGATGACTTTTACTTTGTACGAGCACCGCACTCTAACGACGCGGGTCTTTACGAGGTTAGTTTTTCTGACACAGCTTTGAACTGCGCCGGCAATGAAACTGAGTTAATTTTACCTAACACGGTCCAAGCCCTGTTGGCCAAAGGACCCAATTATAGAGTCCCACCTAATTTATCTAGTAAATCTTTTGTTTCTAACATAGAAAAACAGTTAGACAAATTGAAATCTAATTTACGCTGGAATGACAAATTGGAAAATGTGGATACAGTTAATACTGCCATTCCATTTTCCAAAAATACTGTTTCTCTTCCTCCAAAAATGAGTCAAGAAAAAGAAGGTAAATTACAATTTTTCAAGGACAAAGCTTTAGAGATTATAATGAAAGAAAGTAAAATAGTTCAAAATAAACCCAGATACAAAAAAGACAACTCGTTGATAAAATCTACTTAACGTTTTCTAACCGACAATGCCGTTGAAGCATGCCCCTCGGATAAAACCAACAGATTTGTTGTTGCCAACACTAACTCTCTAATTGATAGAACTGAACAAATTCTGAAAGATGACACTACCTATCTCAAGGTAGAAAGTAATCACATTATTAAAATTGAAAACCAGGCTAATACTGTCATCCGAAAAACGTGTAGTAACTCTCTGTCTAAATCTGACTTCGAAAAATTATTAGCTACTGGTAGTAACCCTGCTAATTTCTATGTTAAAATAAAAGACCACAAGAATAAAAATGACAACGTGTACCCTCTAAGACCTATTGCATCGAGCATAGGAACTCCAACTTGTAAAGTTGACTGGATTGTCACAAAAATGCTGAGTCAACTGGTTCAGTTTGTCCACACTAACATCACAAATTCCCTATCTCTCATAGATGACCTAAAAAATCTTACTATTCAACTGAGAGCTCCTAGTTACGTTCATATCACTAGATGTCAGCAATCTGTATCCTAGTATCCCCTCCAACACGGGGTCGAAGTTGTTTCATCGTTTCTAAAAACTCACTGGAATGATATAGATAATCATGGTTTGAAATATGACGACATCACTAACTGCCTTAACTTTTTGTGCTACAATTATTACATACAGTACAATAACGTTACATATCGCCAAATAAAAGGTTGCCCTATGGGAGCACGTTTCTCGCCTCCTTTCGCGATCATATACATGTATCATATTGAAAAGATAGCTTTAAATAAACTTGAAAAGGATCACAACATTATTCCGCAATACTACGGCAGGTACATTGATGACATTATTATAGGCCCTTTTGTAAAACATAGTAATTGCATTACCAAAATAACTAATACCTTCAACTCTGTCTCCAACGACATCAAGTTTACAGTAGAAATACCTAATGATAATAGTTTTCTCAACTTCCTAGATATTAGTATCGCCATTGAGAATAATGTAATTGAATACCAATGGTACACTAAAGAACTTCATTCCGGAAATTCTCTTAACAAACAAAGCTGGGTACCTAATCACATTAAAAGTAATTATATAAGAAATAGCAGACATTCCGTCACCCAGCGTTGCTCAGACAGTAATAAGAAAGATAGTGCTATGTCTAAACTTAACCAACGTTTCAAGAATAATGGATTTTCAGACCTTGAGATCCGTAACATTAAGTATAACCCGAACCACAAAAGAAAAGTGATAACCGCAAAACAGTTAGCTGTAAAATAAATTATATCAGTGATAGCTGTAATCGTAAACTTAACAAACTTATAAAACAATGCGACCTACCCATTAGATTAGTTAGCAAACCAGGTCCTAAGCTAGAAAGCGTCATTAACAAAAAACAAAATAGAAACAAACATACTAATTGTAATCTATGTGGCATATTACCTAGAAACTACTCTTGTTCGGACCGCTTTGTGGTTTACAAACTTACCTGTAACTTCTGCAATGAATGTTATATTGGGCAGACCAATCGCCCTTTCAATAAACGGTATCATGAACATAAACGCGACATTAAGAACAAAAATAAAAGAACTCTCTATATGAGCATGGTAGCAAAATACATAACTACAATGATATCGACCTTTCTCACTTTGATTTAGATATTATCGATATCAGCAGCAATGCCGTTGATTGTCGTCTTAGCGAAGCTCGTTTCATTAAATTACTCAAACCATCCATAAACAGAAAACATGAATTGCCTAATTTCTAAGTGCAGCACACTCATTTTGTGCGTTGTGCTATTAGCTATCCGAGTCTAACTAACTTTTCTTCTATTTCTGGTTGCTATTGTTTGTGCGTTGGCTATTATATTAGCCAACCGAGGTTGTTAAATATCTTCTTAGTCAAATATTCTTGCACTTTTAGGCTGCTGCTTGTCCTTTTGCTGCTCTCTCTGTAGATATCTCTGTCCTTCGTAATTTGTGGATCGTAACTCATCAGTGAACTTTGTGAACTTAGCTCCATTGCTGGCGGCGTTTAATAGTCTGTGTCGGAATCACTAAATCAGAGCGCCCATAGAAGTGTCAGTGGCACGAAGTACTGGCGGATTTTATTGTACATAACTAACTTTTGTTTTTATTGAGCCATTAAAGTGTTCAAGAAGCGATCCAACCTGTTTTCAACAACGATGACAATTATTTATATAGGCTGTGTTTACCAACAGCTGTGTTTACCAAACGTCCTCTCATGATGCAAAAGTCAACCTCAAATTAAGTACATGTGAGTCTCATCAATTCTTCTTCGAGTTGCAATAAGTTATTGAATCTAACCTTTAACATCATACATTTAACTCGGCAACGCCCAAAATTTACGCATTTATGCAAAATTATTTTAATTGCTCGTAACTAGTGTATTTACCATCCAATATGACTACTAGAGTGAAAAAACTGATTATTTCAACTTTTTTGTATTATTTCCAGCATGTGACATATATGTCACACTTATGTTCTAACCGAATATTTTCACATTCACCATATCGGAATTAAATCTACAGGGTGACTCAAAAGTCTTAATCGGGTTCCAAATCAAGATTTCTCAGTAAGCATTGGCACTATAAACTTAATTTTTAGTCTATGTCGTAGAGGAAGAACCAGAATTTTAGTAGCAGTTCGCAATTGTAAAAAAATCAGGTTAAAGGTCCAGACAAGCTCATTCATATTATGTAGGTCAACCAATCTATCAGATGTCATGAAAACGTCTTTCGCATAAAACTTTTGCTGATTGACTACAGCCACAAATATTTTTTTATGATTCTGATTGATTGAGAGGAATACGAACAAAATATGAACAAGCCTTGATGCACTAACGTCCATTGAAACAATAACGGAAGGTAAATAAGAAGAAGCAATGAGGAAAGATAAAGAAGAAAGGTAAGCTAACCATTTCCATTAATGTGTGATTAGTACCGTACTTGCTATGATGGCTATCAAACTTCTACATTAGCACATTAGTTATGCATGAAGCATAATGCATAATGCAAAATGCATGATACACAATGCATAATTCCGTTCATGCAATGTCGTTGAATTGAAGCATAGGCCTAGATATCTGTGAAAAGAAGGATTTCAAAAATCGTTTTGCACTGGTAGTTGATATTCCCTTGTTACTCTTAGAAACCAGTGATGTTATCGGTAGAAGATCGAATCAACTTTGTGTTGCCTATGGCTAAATGTGAATCCATAACTACTGCCCGACGGCAGTGGCAAAGAAATTTTCATCAAAAGCCACCTTAAAAGCACATTCCGACTTGTGCTTAAAAAATTACCGAGTCGGGTACTTTCCAAGATGCTGAGCGAAATGGTCGCCCATCCCTGCTGAGGGTAATGTTTTGCGCATCAAGGAAGAATTTGACAATGATCCAAGCTCATCGGTACGGGATGCAGCCAATAAGCTTGATATGCCAAATGAGACTGTTCGACGTACTTTGAAACAAACATTTATTGGCATGAAGTCATTTCATATTTCATGTGCGCATGAACTGCTACCAGAGGACTGAAACCAAGGCTTCAGTTTTGCGAAGGAATAACCAGCCATGTGATGATCCAGTTTCATCCATAAACTCTGCCAAGGACTCTTATCTAGAGATGTTGAAGGATCATTTTATTCCGGAACGAAAGAGATAACGATAATTTTCGACGTTTTTCAAACAAGATGGCGCACCGCCTCATTGGGGTCCAATTCCCTAATCGATGGATTGGCCGACACGGCCACTGACGACTGGGTCAAATGGCCGAGTAGGAGCCCAGATCTGACGCCTCTTGATTATTTTTTGTGGGGTCATATAAAGAAAATTGTGTATAAGAATAGGCCAACGAACTGCGAGTGAAGGTTATGAAGCAGTCCAGCCCGTGACGTAAGTCACAATCACTAAGACTTTTGAAAACTTCAAAAAAACGCGCCACTCTTTGTACCTAAGTTATGTCAGAGCTCATTTCCAGTATATATGAAATGCAAGTTCTCTTGGAAATTCTGGCTCTTCCTCTACAGCGTAAACGAAAAATTAAGTTCATAATGTAAATACCTGCTGAGAAATCTCAATTTGAAACCCGATGAAGACTTTTGAGTCACCCTGTACAACTACATTGTAATGATTATAAGTAAATCAAAAACAAATCAGCTTGGTTTGCCTAATGTGTCGAATATTGTATACTGAGGAGGGTGTCACATTATAACCGGTGCTTTTCAAAAATTCAATTCCTATTTTTTTCTAAGTTTGAAGGCTCATCGCAAGAAAAATTTAGCAACTAGAATATTTTGAGCTGCTCTCAGCCATAGATATGTTTGTAATCTTCTGTAACGCAAAACTTTGACTTCAAGCACTACAGGTCAGGAAACAGAGCGTTTGCGGCAGCATAGTCAGTGTCAATTAGATGAAAAAGTTTGTCCTCAAATCTGATCATCCCATCAATCAATTTGCAAGGAGTTTACCGATCATTTATCACGTCAATATCATCAACGGCAGGAAATTGAAAACGATTTATCCCGACATTGTTCATGCGGCACTGAAAATGTGTGGCATTTTGTTAAATCCACAGAAGCAACTATTCCGGGACACCAGCCATCAATGTATATACCCCAGCCACCATATCACCAACCATATTGCATGACAGGTTCCAGACTGTAAGCCTACTAAAGTTGATGGAGCATTTCCAATGAAAACTTTTGTTTGATTGCCATTTCCACCAATTGATTTGCCTCAAAAGGAACTGGAAACATAGATCTCATCAAATAAAATGAACCAAGATCTCATCTTCACGAGAGTCCTTGAATTTCCTGCGCACATATCAAAGTACTTTGCCATGATTTTGAGATTGTGGAAACGTTTCAAAATCCGGAAAGAAAATATTGCTTTTGAGCTTTTGACTATATTGCTGATCGTTTAGTCATATCTCACAAGTAGGCCTATAACGATGTCGTTTACTCTTTGGCATAGCCGTAATTCTCGATGGAAGTGCTGAACATCGTAGGCCTATTGAATTTGAAGCTTCTTCTATTATTGAGCCGTAATTAGCTGATGCTACATGTACAACAAAGTTACTTAGTTTATTTTTGCTCTTTGATGGATCCATTCATCAAAAGGAATGCCAAATATGGCACAATCATCTTTTCTGATGATCACATCTGCTACTAGATGACTACGCTACATGTAGAAAGAAATAACTTATTTTCTTTATTTTTCAATCGCTTTTACTTTTCATTATTAAACACATTAAGAATGTTCAAGGCGCGCAAATTATTTGATGTGTTCAATGAAAATTATTGCTGATAAATCACCGATTCTAGAACATACACGAACGGAAAATTCAAGAAAATTACTATGGCGTCATATGACGACTCTTCAATCATCCTCTTATCACGCAACTTTGATGAACTACATCTATGTTTGTAGACACTAACAGAGAAATTCAACAATGCGTCAACAATCCACATAGCCCATATTTTGATAATTTCTGCAAGAAAACTTTGCATTTCAAGATTTTTCAGTAGAATAAAAGCAGTTACAGTAGTGTCGAAGCGTCGTCTTATGACGATTATAAAACTATATATTTATCTTATCATTTCATCGTTCATGAAAATGATATTATCAAATTTCAAGTTTTTTTAAGAATACTTCAATTCAAATGTAAAAATATATCAAATAGCGATAGCTAAACAGATGATCAATCATGTCAATATCACAGCCTGAAAAAAGGCATTCTAAGGGGAATAAAAATGAAGAAAATAACGAATCTTTTCTGTTTTATGTGTCATTCGACCATCTAATCTCATGAACAAACTTCAATATCATAAAATATAGGCATCAACATAATATTTCAGTGAAAAGATGCCGTCCAATCTAACTTTTACTTTCTTACAAAAAGTTGTCATTCGCGTGGAAATGCTCATGTGCGTTTGAGGCGCTTAGAGACTATTTTGGCGCTCAGACACCACTTGTGGCGCTCGGAGACCATTTAATGGCGCTAAGATACCTTTTAAATATATCATCTGCCATTGAAATGGCGCTCAGAGCCCTATAATGGCGCTTAGAGACCATTTAGTTTGGCGCTTAGATACCTTTTAAATATATATATATATATATACTCATTGACATAATTAATGAAACAAACTATCATTGGCTTGAGTTGAAGTTTGTTTCATTTTTTCTCAGGTACATGATGCAATATCTCGCTTTCTATGTATTACCAATGGTAATTTACCATTCAACACATTAGAGAATGGAGAAAGATCTATGGTGGTCAAATTTCAAATTTTGATATCGATACAACTGTCACAATTGCTTTTACAAATTGAACATAACCGTAAACTGAAATCCAGCTTTTGTAAAATAAAATGGCACACGATCAGTTTACCAGAGGTATGGCTATTGGAATGATTCGTTGTTGTAGAAGTTGTGCGAGTGTTGCCGAAGAGCTGCAACTATCGAGAGTCGTTGTTTGGAGGTGGTGCTGTCGATGGAAAGCAGAAGGAGATGTTAAAAAGAAGAAGGGATCTGGTCGACCAAGAAAGTCTGCAGGACGGACAGACGCACGTCTAGTTTTAGCTGCAAAGAGGAATAGATTTGTGTCAGTCCCAAAGCTAGTCGCACACTGGAAGAGTGCCTCAAATATAGACTGTAGCGTTCGAACGGCTTACCGAAGATTGCGAGAAGCTGGAATTCAATCGCGACGACCAGCTGTCCTAATTCCATTGAGTTTTGAGCACCGCAGAAGACGAGTTGCCTGGTGTGATGCCCATCGGTCATGGAATGACCATCACTGGCAGAAAGTCTTGTGGACCGATGAAACGAGATTCACTCTGGATTTCAATGACGGTTGTGTCAGAGTGCATCGTCTTCCAGGTGAACGCTTTGCCCCTTGCTGTATTAAAGAACACGACAGATATGGTGGTGGAAGTGTTATGCTGTGGGGTGGCATTTGGCATGGCGGACGAACGACAGCAGTCATCATCAAAGGCACGTTGACTGGAGAGAGGTATCTCAATGAAGTTGTGGTTCCTGTTGTTGCCCCAGTGGTCAGGGTGGAGGATCTCGTCTTCCAAGACGACAACGCAAGACCACATCGCTCCTCGGCTGTCATTGCCACTGTTAGGAGATTGAACATTCAAACCCTTGACTGGCCTGCACGCTCACCTGACGTGTCACCCATTGAACAAGTCTGGGACGAGCTTGGGCGGCGAGTGAGAGATCGCTATTCCCTGAAGATTCCCTCTGAAAGACTGACAGAGCAGCAGCTTCTCTTTGAAACATCCTTCATTCAGAAACTCTGTGAATCCATGCCATCTCGGATTACTGAATGTATCGGAGCTAGAGGGGGGCACACGCGCTATTAAAGTTGAATCTGCTACATACGTTGTGTTTCTGTGCTAGCGACTTGGTGGAGATTGTGACTAAATTATCAAGGTATCATACATACATGTATACATACCAGTCAAAAATAAAAGAAGTTAAAAAAGTAAACATTTCAAAAATTTTGTCAATGAGTATATATATATATATATATATATATATATGCTCAATAAATTCACTTAGAAGTGTAAAGGAAAAACACAAACTAAAGCCCATCCGGTTTCACCTTTATCCAATGCTTGTCACGGGCAAGTGAAATATACAGGGTGTCCGTAAATTCGCTTGACTTTTAAATTGAATATCTACATGAGAAAGCAATAAACTTTTTTATCACAAGCCATGTTATATTGCGCAACATAAAGGGGAATTCACGAATCTAACAGTAAGAAGCCAATATTTGATGATTAAAATGTTCAAATCAAGTGTTCGAAATGATTGCCATCGCAATCAATCACTGCAGTCAATCGCCGAATAATATCGATGAAGCCGAATGAAGGGATTTTGAGATGCATGTTGATGGCCTAACATCTGACCAGATACGGCAATTGTGCGTGTTAACGATCCCATTGAGTGAAAAATACGCCTCGTCAGACCAGACAATGTCATCGATTACATTCTGATTGTCGAGAAGCCAACTCGCTAACTCACAGCGCTTTCGCTTGTTGGGCGGCTCAAGTGCTTGCACGACTTGTAATTTGTACGGGTAAAGCTTTAGTTCATGCCAAAGGATTTTATGGACACTAGTCTTTGGAAATGATACCAACCTCTTCCGCCACTTTGCGAACTGACGTGACTCCTAGCTTTGATTTTGAACTAGTCTCCTCGACGACGCCATTCACAGTTGCAATTGTCATGTCATCCATAGGACGGCCACTGCGAGGTTTATCATGAACGCTGCCAGTTTCTTCAAACTTTTTGATGACATTTGCAAAAGTCAAAAGTCAAAAGTTGTTTATTTCCAAAAACATTGGAAAACAATATTACAATTTTGAGGTATGTACTCGTATATTGGTTGAATATATTCAAATACAGCGTGCGGTCAGTGCTGTAGAAAAAAAAATTAAGCAGATCAGGAAGGAGAGGAATCAATAATTGAGCATTTATTTAGATTTCAGATTCTTTTTGGTGAATTCTTTCTTTTATGACCATGCGTAACTCGTTGGCTTTTTTTAGAAATCTTGCGATGGATTTTAAATGCTTTGGAGTCAAGGTATTCATTAATTTATGAAATTCAACTATCGTGTTGCAGTAACATAACAATGGTGCAATTTGTTGCCGCATATTTTGATACAATGGACATTCTATCATAAAGTGATATAGAGTCTCCACTTTTGATTCATTGCAAAGTTCACAAAGACGTTCTTCATATCGCAATCTGTTTCTGTAACTGCCTGTTACAAAATCTAATTTATGATTTTTGTCCTAAATTTTAGTAACATATTTATATCATTGCAATCAATATCAAAATTCAGATATGATTTCAAGGTCTCCTCAAACTGGCATAGTTCTAAATACGTCAGACCAGAATGGCTCTCTTTTGCTGCAGATATCCATTTTTCCCTGTTATACTGACATATTCGGTCTTTTGTAATTCTCAAGTATGCTTTTTTATCAGCCGTCAGCTGTTCATCCCATAGCTTTGACAGGTTTAGTTTTGTAAGCAATCTGTTTATTCTCCAACACCATGTGTATCTACTCTCATTTCCATTTGATATCATGTTGAGATATATAGCATTATATACCTGTTTAATTAAGCTATTTCCATCCTTTGTAATTAATCTTATCCAAAGACAGATTGCAGCTTTATAGAAATGAATATCCATAGGACGTATTCCAAATTCACCGATTAAACAATAATTTGGTGTAGTTGGCTTTAAGTGATAGTATCGTTTATAAAACTGGTATTGAATTTGATCCAAACTCTTTAGGTTATTGAAAAAACAAAATTCGGCACAGTATTTCATTCTAGACAGTGCAAGCATTTCAAAGGTATTTTTCAAAATTTCACCAGAAACTTGACCAAATTCTTTAAGTTGTTTAGCCGTGAGATAAGCTGCTTGTTTACCTTTAGCCATCAATTGTTCCAAATGATATCTATTATTTTTCGATATCCACATTCCTAGATACTTATATTTATCGACCACTTCAATGGATATCTGCTTACCATTGAGACTAACTTCAAATTTGTCTGTATTTGTAGTGAAATTTTCAGTCATGATTTTGGTTTTTTCATAATTTATGCAAAGGCCATTTTCTGCACAAAATTTGCAAAGTATTTTAAACTGACTATTCAAACCTCCCATACTCTCACTCATTAAAAGTATATCATCCGCATATATGAGTGGTGACAGTTCCAAATCAAAAAGTCGAACAGAATCAATTTCATCTTTACTAGCATTTAAGATATCAATGAAATCATTTATATAAATACTAAATAGGGTTGGTGATAATACGTGTCCTCGTGGAATTCCATTTTCAAGTTTAAAGGATTGCGTTTCTTTTCCACTGTATAATACTTTGTACTCTTTTTTAATGATGACACTTATAATTACTGATAAAGTCTTGCATTTGGGGATCAAGCGTCTTAATTTATCAATCATTCTGTTTTTAGGAATGGAATCAAATGCCTTTGACAAATCTACGAAACATAAAACCAGTGGACGTTTTGTGTTTTTATAAACTTGCATAATTTCCTTAACAAGCATTATGTTATCCAAAGCGGAGCTTCCTTTCTTGAAACCGGTTTGGTTCTTTTTTATCACATCATTCTTTATTAGCCAATCGTTAAGTCTAAAATTTATAATTTTTGTCATTATCTTTTCTATACAGGATGATAGATTAATAAATCTGTATGAACTTGGATCATTTTTCTTTCCTTTTTTAAAGAAAAATGATCCAAGTGCAATCGATGTTGTTGTAAAAGGATCTTTGTGAATGCGTCTTTGAGTCTTAAACATTCGAAGGGCAGCTGTAGCACTTCTATTGCATGCATGGAAGCACTGAACTATCTCTATCCGGGTCTGAAGATCCATTGTTAATAAGATAGGCAGCGATCGTACCACTTCACATTGAGATTTCGAACATAGCATGAGGAAACACTATGATACAGACTTAAACTATTGGTTGACACACGCGTCTTTGTGATTGGTTAGCGAAAACATCACGTTATAGATAGGGATAAGGCAATTCTATGCCATGAAAGCTGATTAATTTGACGTTCTCAATTGAAGATGATAAGACATGAATCAATCAATGACTAAGCATGTCGTCATGGCTGGTGATGAAAGTTTCATAGAATTGAATACAGGAAAATTTTGAGCTATGGCCCTAGATAAGGTTAATTGACATAATTAACAGCACAGCTAATTGACTTTAACATTTGCTGAAACTGAAATGAATTCACCAAAGCTTAAGAACTATAATTGCACATGCAATCTTCATTACAAAAATGACTGCATGCAGAATGTAAAATTTAAGCAGTTAAATAATCGAATATTCATTTCTTATTGTAAGATTTGTAAATTCCCCTTCATGTTGCGTAATATAACAGGGTTTCTGACGTAACCGTTTATTGTTTACTCATGTAGAAATTCAATTAAAAAGTCAAGCGACTTTACGGACACCCTGTATTTCATAAAATTCAAATGCTTGTAAGCTATCAAAGAAATAGAGAGGCAAAATACATTGGATAACTGTTGTCATAGATCAATACATGTAGACGTATAGACATAGATAAATTTCAGGACATAGACAAATATTCTTCATGCAATTGCTGGGAGTATACAACTTCTTTGTTTTCATTAGTTATCCTTATCTAATTTTGATTTCAGAATCTCCATACACATTTTCTCTTCCGACTCCCGCATTATTTTGTTACTTCCACTTGGTAATTTCAAAATAGGCATGACATAAAATGGGGGATCATTATCTTTTGAACAAGAGGAGATATGCTTACTTACATGCAATACTTGATATTTATGATCTCTTACTTGTTGTCGATGGACTCTTACACGTGATCTCAAGCTATCTCCTGTTTGCCCTACATAAAGTTCTTCACAACCACGACATCTCATAACATAAATCAGGTCTTTTGAATAGCAGTTCATATTTGCTTTTACGTGAAAATGTTTGATTTCGTCCCCAAATTTAAAAGAAAACACTGCACCTTCGATGATGTAATGGCAGCATTCACATCTACCATAACCACATTTTGTAGCACCCACTAATGTTTTCCTGTTATTTTTTCTCAATTGCCGGAGTAGTGAAGGAGGCTGACGGTATGTGCGTCTTATTCTGTAGTCTCTAAAAGTCGGATGCACTTTTAAACCAGTGAAGATTGGATTAAGAACGTCCCGGAAAAGTTTCGGATTATTCGGGTTATATGTGGAAATAAAGGGAGTCGTTAAACTGGAATGTTGGTTTTTCTTCACCCTAGTGATCTCACTTTTTGCTTTTGATATCGAATCATTGATTAGAGGCATTGGATAGCCAAGGGCAAATAGTTGATTTTTCAGTTCACTGAAACGTACTAATTTTCTTTCAGATTTCGATACTATTCTGCTTACTCTGTTCGCAAGGGTGTATGGAATATTACGAATGACATGATTAGGATTGCCGGAATTAAACGGGGCATAGCTATGACCATCAGTAGGTTTATAGAATATGTCAGTCTCAACTTTGTTATTTTCTTTGTAAACTGTTGCGTCCAAAAAATTCAATTTATCTCTGTTCCATTGTAAAATTTATCTTGCTATTCATATTATTCAAAAATTCATGAAACTCTTCTATGTCCCCAAACGAGTCCCTCCAAATCACAAAACAGTCATCCAAGTACCTCACCCACTGCATGTGAAGGTAATCAAAATCATTTACATTCAAAATATTTTTCATATGGGCGTACATTTTCTCTTCCAGGAAGCCAACTGATAATGATGCGTATGTAGGGCGAGTCTTGTGCCCATAGCGGTACCAGAAATTTGAAGGAAAAACCTGTCCTCAAAACTGAAGAAATTATTGTTCAAGACAATAGAGATTCCTTTCAATATGAAATTAGTTGTATATCTTTCTTCGATCAAATCTCTGTACTTTTCTATCCAAAATTCAATTGCTGTAAGTCCTAAATCATTATCAATATTTGTGTATAGAGACGTTACATCAAAAGACACAAATGACGAATTTTCCACAAATGTTGGTAACTTGAAGATGAAATGAGAGCTATCTCTACAAAAGCTGGGAAGCTTCAAAGTTAAAGGCTTCAAAATTTCATCTAAGAAGAAGCTCAGGTGATTAGAAGGCCCTTTAGCGCTTGATATGATAGGGCGTAATTTTAAATTTTCTGGTAAGTTGGTTTCAGCGTAGCCATATTTATCCATCGATTCTAAATCCACATGTAAGCTCGCAATTTTATGTATTTTCGGCAGTCCGTATATAAAAGGGATATCTGCACTAAACTTACTAAGATACTTAGTCTCTTTAGTCGTTAAACACCGGCTGAAATCATTACAGTATCTTTTGATAAGATTTAGTGTGCTATTAACATCATATTTAAAAATGGGTCTATAGGTATTCGTGTCATTTAAATGCTCATCGTAGATGCAATTCTTATAATCCTCATAGTTCATTATAACGAACGATCCACCTTTGTCGGCTTTTGTTATATGTATATGCTCTAGATCACGAATGTTTTTAAATGTAATTTTCTCCTCCCTGCTTACATTACTCTTCCTTTTCGGTACATTTTCTAATTTTTTAGTTTCGTTTAGCAGAACATCTATGTTGTTATCCAGAACAGGGTTCAAACCTTTGGGTGGTTCAAAATTCGTATCATTTTTTATATTTGCATTGTAGTTGATGTGGCATTTTCTTCTATTTGATTTTCATATTTAAAGTAATCTATTAAACGTAGTCTTCTACAGAAATACACCGTATCATTAAATAAGCCTCTCAAATTTGTACTAGGCAAAGGGGTAAATTTGCATCCTTTTGAAAGGTTTCTCTCCACCTCTGTCAAGCTGTAGCTTGAGAAATTTAGAGTTTTTAGGTCGTTTAGCATAAAAAAATGATTACTATCGTTATTGACATGTGATACATGCTCCTCTGCGTTCACTACATGTGAGGTACTTGGATGACTGTTTCGTGATTTGGAGGGACTCGTTTGGGGACATAGAAGAGTTTCATGAATTTTTGAATAATATGAATAGCAAGATAAATTTTACAATGGAACAGAGATAAATTGAATTTTTTGGACGCAACAGTTTACAAAGAAAATAACAAAGTTGAGACTGACATATTCTATAAACCTACTGATGGTCATAGCTATGCCCCGTTTAATTCCGGCAATCCTAATCATGTCATTCGTAATATTCCATACACCCTTGCGAACAGAGTAAGCAGAATAGTATCGAAATCTGAAAGAAAATTAGTACGTTTCAGTGAACTGAAAAATCAACTATTTGCCCTTGGCTATCCAATGCCTCTAATCAATGATTCGATATCAAAAGCAAAAAGTGAGATCACTAGGGTGAAGAAAAACCAACATTCCAGTTTAACGACTCCCTTTATTTCCACATATAACCCGAATAATCCGAAACTTTTCCGGGACGTTCTTAATCCAATCTTCACTGGTTTAAAAGTGCATCCGACTTTTAGAGACTACAGAATAAGACGCACATACCGTCAGCCTCCTTCACTACTCCGGCAATTGAGAAAAAATAACAGGAAAACATTAGTGGGTGCTACAAAATGTGGTTATGGTAGATGTGAATGCTGCCATTACATCATCGAAGGTGCAGTGTTTTCTTTTAAATTTGGGGACGAAATCAAACATTTTCACGTAAAAGCAAATATGAACTGCTATTCAAAAGACCTGATTTATGTTATGAGATGTCGTGGTTGTGAAGAACTTTATGTAGGGCAAACAGGAGATAGCTTGAGATCACGTGTAAGAGTCCATCGACAACAAGTAAGAGATCATAAATATCAAGTATTGCATGTAAGTAAGCATATCTCCTCTTGTTCAAAAGATAATGATCCCCCATTTTATGTCATGCCTATTTTGAAATTACCAAGTGGAAGTAACAAAATAATGCGGGAGTCGGAAGAGAAAATGTGTATGGAGATTCTGAAATCAAAATTAGATAAGGATAATTAATGAAAACAAAGAAGTTGTATACTCCCAGCAATTGCATGAAGAATATTTGTCTATGTCCTGAAATTTATCTATATCTATACGTCTACATGTATTGATCTATGACAACAGTTATCCAATGTATTTTGCCTCTCTATTTCTTTGATAGCTTACAAGCATTTGAATTTTATGAAATATATTTCACTTGCCCGTGACAAGCATTGGATAAAAGTGAAACCGGTTGGGCTTTAGTGTGTGTTTTTCCTTTACACTTCTAAGTGAATTTATTGAGCATATTTAATTTCCATTTTTGCTTAGTCACTTTTTTGTATATATATATATATATATATATATATATATATATATATAGGGTCTTATATACATACATGTATACATATAATAAAAAAATGAATGAAAACACTTCAAACTATTAATTCGCACGAGCGCTTTCTGGAATATATTTCCTTCTTCAGGTGCATAACAAACAGTGACATGTTAGAAAAATTTGAATTACAATGTACATGCATGCATAGAAAACTGACAACGAAGAAATATGTATTCAGAAGTATATCATTGAAATTCTGTAAGATAATCTGGAATAAGAATCAATAGATATGAAAAAGTAAGATGTAGATATACAACACAGATTATGCACAATTGAGAGTAGGATGGAAAATATTTATAAAGTATTTTTCTTTGTTCTTACATGTATTTATATCATCATCAAAAATCTTATAAAAGGGAAATATATAAAAACGGGATTTACCACAAGATTCAATATGCTCACTTAGATGTATTTGTCTGTAGATTGGATGACTTATTTGTTTCTTGTGTACCCTCACTCTAGCACGGATCGTATTTCCTGTTTCGCCGATATAATGTCCACCACAACCACAACAACTAATTACACAAATTACATTTCTTGTTTCACATGACATGTTACTTTTCACTTTAAATCAAATGAATCACCAGTCATAATATATTAGCAGGTTCCGCATCTCAAATTGTTGCACTTTCTTACACAGAATTGTTCATTAGACTCAAATTTAGATTTACAGATTATTGGTTTAATATTTTTTTTTAGGTTGACGTTTACTTACAATGAATTGCTTTTGTTCAAAGATACTTTTAGTTTGAGGATCATCAAGAAGTAAAGAATTTATATGATTAACAGTAGGAATAACATTTAAATTGTTTGGATTATGAGCATGAACAAAAGCAATAGTTTTGAATTCATCGGTATTATTCTTATTTTTGTTTTGTTGCTCTAGCAGAAAAGCACGACTCACAGATAAAGATCTTTTTATACCATCTTCAATCAAATTAAAAGGATATCCTTGATCCTGAAGAAATTTTCTTAATTAATTTAGGCGTTTATCACGTAAAATATCATCATTTACGATGGTGCAGATTCGTCTGGCAAAATTATATGGAATAGCACGCTTGATATGACGGGGATGACAAGATTCGAAACACAAGTATTGACGAGTGTCCGTAGATTTATAATACATATCAGTAATAACACGGTTTTCTTTTCGAATGATTAAAATATCCAAAACTGCAATTTCGCAATCACTAACTTCCATTGTAAATGAAATATTTGGATCTAAATTATTCAATAAGTCTTTGAATGTGTCCAACCGATCACGATCATAATCCCAAATTACGAAGCAGTCATCAAGATATCTTCGCCATTTCTTGATTATGGAATTTGCAATTTCTTCACCCCACGTAAATACCATGTCTTTCAATTTGATCTTTTGTTGTCTTATACGGGAGGTTCATAATTCAATTTTCCACGATGTAAGCAAAAATATAGCTCTCCCTCAATTTAGACGATTACAATTACATTTGTTTTTGTTTTCAATAGCATTTATGCTATCATCTAAAGTTTGACCGGGTTTGCAGGTAACACGAACAGGAAGTTCATACTTACTGACCAGTTTATTACTTATTAAAGTGCACTATCTGAACATAGTTTGACTGACCATGCCGATAGAATGATGAACATCGATAATTTCCAGCTTTCTGTCCTAAATAAACAAAAGAATTCGATGCAAACTAAAATGGCCGAAGCACGCTTCATAGCGTTGAACAAGCCACAAATCAACCGCAAGCATGAATTGATCTAACGAGTCGTCACTGCCTAATCATTTTTATATTTAAGCCAACTGCCTGTTCATTTACTTACCCCCTTGATACTGTCCACCGTGACGAAACGCGTCGGGGAACTTTATTTATTTTTTTGAAAATGAAAAATCGTCTAAATTGAGGGAGAGCTATATCATCTTTCAATTTGACCTCTAAATATCATAGGGTCAATGCTGCGTAACTGGGAGCCACCTTTGTCCCCATAGCAGTACCTTCATATATATATATATATATATATATATATGCTAAATGAAATACTTGGTAGTATAAAGATAAATCAAAAACACCATTTACTGCCCAACCGGTTTCACCCGTTAGTACAGGCTTGTCAAGGGCTAATGAAATGATTATATTGAAAACCATATAACACAATTTCTAGGCTGATGCCTAGCACAATTCATAAATCAAACAAAATTAGATGGCATTTGCATAGAAGTACAATCCTTATTCAGACCAGGCTGTAAGATGTCTATACATAGTTGCTCTTTTTCTTCACGAAATTTCCTATTGCTATTACTAGGAAGTTTTAGTAGTGGCATACAGAAGAAAGGTGGGTCATAGTTTGAGCAAGACGCCATGTGATGACTTACAAAAAGATTTCTATATTTTCCGTCTTTTATCTGCTGCCTATGTACGCGAATGCGAGATCTTAGATTGTCGCCAGTCTGTCCCACGTAAATCATACTATATCCTCTACATCGTAAGGCATAAATAACATTTTTTGTTGAGCACGACATATTACTTTTGATTTCAAATGTTTTTTCTTGATTCTTATCAGTATAGACAAATGTGTTCCCTTCTATTAATGATTTACAGCATAGGCATTTTTTATCATTACATTTCTCTACTCCTTTTATTGTAATTTTTAGCTTTATTTTCTTATGAGATTTTCTCGCACATATCATTATCAAGTTGATTTATGAAGTCACCCTTAATTCTAGCAATGAGCCGTAGTCTTTGGATTTCATGCTGTTTCTTTAATGCACAAATCTCTTCGAAGTTTCGCTTCGGGGAACAGGATTTTTGAAAAATTTCTTTGGCACTTTAGGAGTTTCTTCCTTTAAGGTATTTTCATAAATGTTCGCTAAACAAGAACTTCTATGAGCTTCGTAATATCCAAATTTTCTTTGATTTAACTGTCTGCCCAATCAATAGTGGGAGATATGAATTCATGTTCAAATTCTTTAGTTAAACCAGATAATTCCTGTTTAATATTTTCATTCAAGGATTGCATATTATTCTGGAGATTCAATGATAATTCTGATTTGAAAGTCGTCATCAAGAAATTGCTAATCTGATGCACTACCACAGTCAAGTTTTCAAATTTGTTGGTTAAATTATCTATCTTCCCCGTCATTGTGACCAATTCCTCACTAATCGATCCCAGTAGTTCCCGAGTAGCTGCCATTTTATGTTGAAAAATGAGAAAAATGAAGATAATATGGTTGTCAAATAATAATACACAACTCAGGAAAAACTAAGATTTGGATTCCCGACCGGTTTCACCTCTTTGAGGCTAGTCATGGGTCAACTTACTGCACAGCTTTATTTTCAAATATACATAGTTTCTGGTAAACTACTAAAGAGGAATTAGCACATAGAAGTAGCCGAAATCAGAATTGTCGTGATTTGTTAAGTTTAGGCTGAAGCATAGATATAAACATCTTCTCTTTGTTCTCTCGGTCAATTCTTGTGGATGATGGTGACATCTTATAAATAGGTGCAGCCTCAAAATTATTATGTAAAGATATAGTAGCTGCTCACCTTATTAAATGACGACTAACGTCCAAAATTGTGTATTGAGGTCTAAACATCTGTTGTCTATGTGCTGTAAGTCTTTTCCTGAAACTGCCTCCAGTATGCCCTATGTAATAATCTTGACAATTCTTACATCGAATGACATACACGACATTACTGGAGTAGCAGTTAAGATTTGAATTAACCGTAAAACATTTAATTACGCCATTGACATAAAAGTCTATTGTTTTGCATACAATCATCGTTTCACAACATGCACATCTGGGTTCACCACACTTACTGACACCAATAATAGTCTTTCTATTGTTCTAACAAAGAGATCTAAGGAGAGATTTCGGCCAAAGTAAGTATATAAGGGAAGTATGGAATCAATGGTTGATTTGTGGCGACAGCTATGATATTACTTTTTCGCCAGCTCTTATAAGCAGTTTTATTTGATATCGCAATTGACAACAGAATGGTATTGAAATATTGAATGGAAGGGACTGAATAGCTATGTCAAAACTATGAAGTAGTGAAAAATTTCATAGCTATCCGTAGATATCTGGAAGACAAAAACATGAGATGAAGATCCATTTCTATGGATAAAATGCTAGATTTGATTTGGCACGGAAATTAATTGATTATTAAGGTATAGACGACTACAGACCACTCTACACGATTTAAGGAGGGGGTGGGGTACTTATGATTGCATTCATGTACTGTGTATGAACGTGTTTACAAACTTTTGCCAACTGAACATCTAAAAATCTTTGTATCGAATCTAGAAATACTTCATTTTCTTATTGATGACCAGTTGTACATACATTCATTGATCAGTTTTAGATTTCCATTCATGAATGTATGTTGGAAACATGATGGACCTTACCTACATTATATACTATTTTAGTCCTAATTTTTTCATCTGATTATGAAAGCATCCTATGTTTATGAAATCCTATGATTTATGAAAGCACTTTGATTTCGGCTGCTTGAACACACGTGTTATTTTCTTGTTTTTGAATGACTCAATTAAGCTCAAGCTACCGTTCACAGGAATAATTACTTCTTGGAATATGTTAGGATTGTTCTTGTTATGAGTTGTTATAAATGGGATCATAGAGTTTACGTTTGACTTTGACTCATTTAGTCTGTTATCATTTGCTGTTCGACTCTGCTGGGCTCTCAGAAAAGCATTATCAATAAGAGATTCGGGATAACTTAGTTTTAGCAATCTATCTTTTAATTCTAACAGTCTAATTTTTTTTAATTTTCTTGAGAAACAATATTGACAATTCTATTCGCTAATGTATACGGAACATTATTCAATGTATGCCTGGGGTGAGCCGAGTTAAAAGGTACATAATTAAAACTATCTGTTGGTTTATGAAAAATATCGGTTTCTGCTTTGTTTTCATCCCTATAGACCAAAACATCCAAAAACGTCAATGCTAATCTATTAAAGTCCATTGTAAACTTTATGCTCTCATTAAAACCATTAATTACATCATAAAAGTCCATAATATCCCCAAATCTACTTTCCCAGATAATCCACCAATCATCAATGTATTTCAACCATGTATTCTTAATGGAATTACTTATTTCTTCATTATGAATTTCTTTAAGAATCGTGTACATTTTTACTTCAATGAAGCCCATCACTAAAATGGCATACGTAGGGGCCATTTTGGTACCCATAGCAGTACCTCTAATTTGTACACATAAGTTTTTATTACATTTTCAAAGCTGAAATAGTTATTTTCTAAAACGATCTTAACCGATCCCAAAATAAAGTCATTTGAAAACCTCTCCGAAATCAGTGATCTACTATTTTGGAGCCAATAGAAAATAGCTTCCATACCCAATTCAAGGGAAATGTTGGTATATAATGAAACGACATCGAATGAGGCAAAAATTGCATCATTTCCAATTGTATCAAAGTCCCGTGGCAATTTAGACAGGAAATCACAGGTATCTCTACAATAATTAGGGAGTGATATGCCAACCGGTTTCAGAATTTCATCTACAAATGAACTTAAATAATTCGTTGGTGAGTGGCTGCTAGATGTTATAGGTCTAAATTTCAAATTTTGTGGAGGTTGAACTTTTACGTGACCAAATTGATCTGGAATAAGTTGACTAAAATCGTGTGAATGCTTATGCAGTTTTGGAAGACCATAAAAGAATGATACTTCAAAGTTAAATTTTGTAAGATAATTCAATTCTCTCTGTGAAAACTTACAAGTCATCCTATGATCATTACAAAACCGCTAAATCATGTTGACAGTTTCATTCGGGTTATACTTATCTAATTTTCTATACGCATTATCATCAGACAAATAGAATTCTACTTTTACAAAAAGAATAATCTAAAATAACGAAAGATCCGCCCTTATCTGATTTTGTTATATGGATAGATCGAATATTTTTCAATTCTTGAAAACAAACATTCTCTGATCTAGACAAGTTAAACCATTTCCTACAGCTCTTCCTCGAAACTGCTGCTGTTTTATTCTCAATTAAATCGATTATTGTATCTAAATCTGGATTTAAACCTTTTCCCGGAATATAATTGGAATGATCATAAGCCACCTTAATGTCATCGTTTTCAAATGTACTATCTTTGAAATAATCATTTAATCGCAATTTTCGACAAAACTCAATAACATCAGCTTCATTTCCAGCCGCGTTTCGATTTGGATGAGGAGTAAATTTGCAGCCCTTTTGCAGTAAGCTCTTATCACTATCGCCTAGTTCTAAAGTTGAAAGATTAAAAGTAGAGATACCAATTACATTAAAAAAGAATTTGAAACATTTTCATCATACTGATCATCACCACAGTCATTTAAATCAGATGTATCTGGATTGTTTTGATTATCTTGATTTCTAAAGTTTCTACGTGTACGTGGACCGTGAAAGTCTCGATTAAAATTCATGTTATCATTGCGTCTGAAATTTCGTCTTGAATTCCGATAGTCATAGTTGCTAGGGCGAAAGCGAGATCGATTGCTAACAGAATATGTCCTCTGATAATGATTGTTCCTAACAATATTCATCCTTTTGTTCCTAGACCTGTTAGCTACAGCATCAGCATAGCTACGATCAATATTAAATCGATTATAGTTCCTATTTGGCTTTATAGTAGAGTTGATAGACAACAGATGTTTATCCGATTCAAAAAACTTACATTTTTCATTCCAAATTTCATTACTCTTTTCTTCTTCCTTTTTAGTTAATTCCTTCCATTTAGAAATTTGAGTGCGTACTTGGTCACTTGACATATACGAACATGAGATTTTCTCGCACATATCATTAACTTATTGCAACTTATCTTACGAACATGATATTATCTCGCACATATTTCTGATATGAGGGCGTCGATGCGATGACCGAAAGTTAATATATATCTTTATATGCATGTTTTATTTATTTATTTATTTACATCAATAGTCAGCTGAGGACATGTACCCATAATAGCAGTATTCATGATGATTTCAGTAAACTGACTATCTAGACCTAAGTGCAATGTAAGTAGGCCAAAATATCCTGCATAGACACGATTCTAAATTCAAATTTCGAAACTTTTGCCAGCTATCATATTGACTCCATAACAAGAGTAGCTGAAAACATCATGAATGTATTTACTTGCATGCTTTATGGATATTCTCTTATATTCAAATTCAAACATCATGAATTGGAATATGCCTAGAGGCCTACTTGAAATTGTTAAACAGATTACTACGAATGTCAAATAGGATGGACACAACTGTCACCACCGGTCTCATCTCTTACTTATATTAATGCAGGCATGCATGCATGTATCTATGCTTGATAATAAATATGTAGTGCATATCCAATTATTTTTACTGAGTTATCAAGTCTTGGGGTCTGCGGAAGTTGTCCAATCGGTAGATTATAGGAGATTCTTTTGACAGTTATATTTTTTTGAAGTCCAAGTTTTAAAGAGGTCTATGCAAGTTTTAGTTTCGGATAAGTATGGATATCCATGAATAAGTGCTACATGACTGGGATATAGGTGTCATTCATTTAGGCCACATCGACTTCAAATTGCTACCTTCTTATCATGCGGTTTACGCGAAGATTAACTTAGAATTGAAATGAGTTTAGTGTTATTATAGTTTATAAAATTTATTTAGGGCTGGTTTAGGGGAAATTTTTGGTTGCTTTGTAGTTGGATTCAGGTTATGTTCAGGATTTGTCTCAGTAGCCTATGTTTCATGGATCGTTTTTGGTGTGATTGCCTTATGAGGCGGAGTCGTGGCAGTCATAGACCTACACAGTATTCAACGCATAAAACTCATCAAAGTTCTGCCGACGAAAGTGCTTACATTCCTTAATGTGATGAAATAAAGAATAGATGCGGACTTGAATTTAAGTCCGCTTGATGAGACATCTGCTTCCATGAAAGGTCTAGGCCTCTCCAAAAATAGACACGGAAGACATGTGCATGTACATGTACATGTAGGCCCAACAGACACACGAAAGAAATAAATAATCACAAATACTATTCATTCCCCCCAAAATGTGCCATAATATACCGTGCGCAAGCTTATAAGCTCATTATCATGCTTATATTACCATTCAAGATCGCTTTAGGCTCACTAACCTACTCTACTATTATGCGATAACATCATCGTAATCCTTATAAGATACGTAATATAGCTAGCAATGTCATTTATTCCACAGTATCAAAATATAGCTGAAGATATTCGCAGGGTATTGGAATCATTATAACTTATGATGTGTTCTTTATTAAATTTCAATGGAGATTTGATAAAGTTAGATCTATCTAGATCTCGGCCATAGAGCAAGTGTATTAGGTAGAGCGCTAACTCAGCATTTATGAAATCCCCAATTTGTATACACTTTCGATTTCATTAAATGAAGATGAGTCGATACCAGGTCGAGACCCAGTACCATCTGTGAGATATGCAGTTTTTACAGTTTTGGAGAAATGTGTGCCGACAAGTAAAAGCGTCATTTGTTGTCAAGGATTCTAGAAATTATATTGAATTCGAAACATTTACAGATCATCACAATTTACATTTATTTGATGAATACAAACAAAGCATTACTCTATAATCGCAGCACAGAGACTGCAGTGTTGCGACACTCCCACCACCAAAAATCCTATGTACAAATATTACACACTCATGATTGTAAAAAAGTTCCACACCTTCAGATGTCCGGATCGATCGAGTGAGTGCGTGAGTAGAAGAAGATCATATGAACGTTACTCAGAGTTACTCAGAAGATTCCACACATCGTAGACGTATCAATCAAATGTCAATAAAATCACCGAAGTATACGAAGAATAATTCATAGAATGAATAATAGATATCAGCAGTTTCTCACTTCTGCACCGAAACACAACTGATTCACATTATGAAAGTTAAATTGATGCCACTGAATGAAATACGTAATGTGCTTTTTAAAAAATGCTATCACTAATTCTATAGATTACAGCAATGTACCGGTGCTCACTGTTAATGTCACCGTTATTAGTCACTTAAGTCATTATTGCAATAATTGTCAATGTTATCACTGCTCAGAGTAGGTGGTTCCGCATGTTCCACGGTTTCGAGCGGGAATAGTAAGCTGATTGCTCTGCGAGTAATCACACCATTTGCCAATTTCACTTCGGCAACTCTTGTTTCACCGTCTCTACTCTTGATCAAATTTGTGATTCTTTCCAATTTCCATTGACTTCTTCTTAAATGATCGTCTTTGATAGTTACTATCATACCAACAGTTGGTGCAATTTCAGAATACCTTGAACCTTTTAGCTTGCTTTGATAACGCTCCCTCAAACCTTTCAAATATTCTTCTTGCCATAACATCCAAAATTGATCAAGAAGCTTCTGTCCTGTTTCCCAAATATTTGCATAAGCTTCCTCAGTAGAGCCCTCATAAATCAAGTCATTGGTGTCATCACTCATTATAGGCATTCCAACGCAGAAACTCATAGACAGAAAGTCGTTTGGGCAGATTGGTCTTGAACTATTTCTGTCAGAGTCGATATAAACAAGTGGTCTGGAATTCACTAATGCCTCCACTTCCGCTAGGATTGTTTGGAGCTCAACTAAGGATGGGAATCCGCGACCAATTACTTTTCTCAGAGGTTTTTTTACAAGCGCAACTAATCTTTCATAAAAGCCACCGAACCATGGGGACTTTTCTGGAATGAATTTCCACGTTATGTTCTCCGCTGTCATGTAACTTGTTATGACTTCATTGAATTCCGGTCCTTTCCAATGTTTCAGGAGCTGATTAGCCAATTTGAATTGCTTTGCGTTATCTGAGTAAATTATCTCTCGTGTTCCAAATCGCGCGACAAAGCGTCTGAAAGCCTGGATAAAGGATTCAGTTGTCATATTCTCGACGACCTCCAAGTGGATGGCTCTCGTAATGCGACATGTGAATAAACACACCCAAACTTTCCGCTTTCCATCATTACCTCGAATAAGAATATGTCCAAAATAGTCCATTCCGCAATAAATGAATGGAATATGTCTTATTACTCTCTCTGCAGGCCAAGCTGGCATCTTCGGAGGTTTAAATGAGCACCCAGAATGCTTCCTACACACGCGACAGTCTTTTAGCACAGAATTGATTGCTCGTCGCCCACTTGGAATCCAATACTTTTCTCGCACTTTGGAGAGTACTTGACTTGCCCCTGGATGCAAGTCATGTCTTTCATGAACATCTCGAATGATTGATTTGGTCAAATAATGATCTTTCGGCATCAATATCGGCATCTTAGACTCATAACTCAAATCAGAATTCGCAAGTCTTCCAAAGCTTCGAATAACTCCATCGTATTTTAGTTTCAGACCAAATTGCCTAATTAGTTTGCTATCTCGATTGATCGTCAATAACTCCAATTGTTCTGCATAAGTTGATGACTGAATTAACTCGATCCACTTCATTAGCACTTTTTCTGTATCTGAGGGAGAGATTGTCATAGCTGGCCGTTTACCTTGCACAAATTCGATAGCTTTCTCAATGAGCACGCAAACCCTCAACACTTTCGACAACTTTGAGTATCTTTCAATATTCATTCCGTCACCGTAGGGTGAGATTGAAATCGATCGATGAGACTCCGTAGAATGAAAAAGCATCAATTTTTCTTTGACAAGTTCTTCTTCGTACTCATGTTCCATCGAGGGAGTAAATGGCTGCAAATTCCACTTAGGCCAATTTTCAGAATTCCGCGAAAGCCAAGTAGGACCATGACACCAGCAGTTGTCTGTGATCAGAACTTGTGAACAAATTCTTCGAGTCAGTTTGTCAGCAGGATTTTCCAGAGTATATATATATCGAAAATCAAACTCGCTTGCTTTTCTCTTGATTTCTTCGACTCGATTGCGTACAAAAACGTTCAGTGTTTTCTTGCATGCTATCCACTGAAGTGCTATCATTGAATCAGACCACAGAATGCACGACGAAATCGGCTGTTTAATTTCATTTCTTATAAAGGTCGTGATTCGAACTCCAGTCAGTATAGCCAGGAGTTCCAGTCTCGGTATTGACAAACCCTTTTTCTTGTTCTTGGAATTGAAGCACGGTTTTGGACTAACCTTCGCCTTGGATATGATCAGATGTGTTCTATGTTGAGTGCCATCGAAGTATCGGACATATACAACAGTACCATAAGAATTTTCTGATGCATCTGTAAAACAGCATAACTGCATCTCTTGATTGCCGCCTACACCTATGTGTCTGCTGATTTTGTGTTCGAAAATGATTTCAAGGTCGGCACATAAATAAATCCAGAGCTTGAATAATTGTTCGTCATCAATTATTTGTTCTTCATTATATCCCTTGATACATAATGACTGAAGCAGAATTTTGAATTGTATCAAAACAGGATTATAGTAACTGCTAGGGTCAAACGTTTGAGACAATGTCTTCAGGACGTTACTCCTGGTAAAGTGTACTGTGCCCTTATTTCGGTTTTTGTTTCGCAAAGACATCGTATCATCAGAAGTATTCCATTGTAGTCCTAGTATCTTGACAGTGTCAGCACTGGCCTTATCTTCTTCCTTCATCTTATCTATTAGAAGGCTCGAGTTCGAAGACCATTCTCTCAGGTTCATATTTGCTGCCTGAAATATCTCTTTTGCATCTCTGTAAAACCTTTTAGCTTCTTGTTCATTATCAAATCCAGCAAAGACATTGTCAACGTATAGATTCTCACTAATTTGTTTCGAAGAAAGATGGTGATGGATGGTTTGTGCCAAAAGAAAGGGAGAAGATATGATCCCGAATAGAACTCTGGAAAATCGATAAACTTGAAGATTTTCATAATTCATAGAAGCATTGATATCTTTTAACCAGAAGAACCTAGTGCAATCCCTGTCGATCTCTTGAATACCGACTTGCAAGAATGCTGCTTGAATATCAGATACCGTCAGAATTTTGTGGAAGCGAATTCGCGTTAAAATCCCAGGGATTTTTTACAATATTACTGGTCCTCGCAGAAGGCAGTCATTCAATGACAAATTGCTTTTAGTTTTCGCGGACGCATCGAATACTAGTCGCACTTTTGTAGTCGAACTATCATCTTTCATCACGACTTTGTGGGGAAGGTAATGAACAACACCACATGTTTCTTTATCAGCATTGATTTTCTCAATAATTCCATCACTTTCTTGTTTTTGAATGATGTCATCCATCTTCTTCATTACTGGTCCGTTTCCATACCTCTTGCACATTGATCGTAATCGGCCCAGAGCCAAACTTTCATTAGTGGGTAAGTTGGGCAATTCATCTTTCCATGGAAAGCGGATTTGATATCGGTTATCATGGAATTTAACAGCGTCTTCAAACTTTCGAACGGCTACTCCGTCATCAGATTGTTCTGGGCAGTCAGTAATTCCGATGGAATCTAACGACCATAACTTCGAATAATCATTCTTTTCGCAATAGTTTGATACAATGTTCGCAATAGTTCGAATATGCTGGATACTCCGTGATTTCACCGTCAAATTCAAGTGGCTTTATCGGATGAAGCTTTACGAACGATTTTGAAATATCGAGTTTTTCTTTTTCCCTACTTTTTTGTTGTTCATTAAGTTCAATGGTTTTCATTTGCAAATTAATCAAATCGTCATGCCGCTTCGCTTCAGCTTCTAAATCCTCTCTGTGCCGCCTCTCAATATTTTCTTCATGTTTTTCAACAAGTCTATCGCTTTCTTCTTTATCGCTACGGCTCTGCGTCTATAACGAAGCACTTCAGCAATTTTACAGTGTTGTTAATTTTTTGAGATAACAACTCTACATTCACGGTCTCGCGTGATGACTCGTCTTCATATACAGTGGACTTCGGATCATCGCACAGATCTTCGATGATTTTGTCGGACAACTCGATATAACTCTCATAATGGTTCTTAACTTCATTCAGCAATAGTATTCCACAAATCATCCATGTCACGTCAATTTGGAGATGCAACATAGTTTGTCAAATAAGCAATTCGATGGGCTACCATCACTAAAAGCTCAGCTTTATTATATTAGAATTATTTTCTGAAGCGTGATCATCACAAACTGCCACTGAAAGAGAAAAACATCATAATCATAGAGTAAGTATAGAGTGGAAACTCCGCATTTATTAAATCCCAATGTGTATACACTTTCGATCTTATTAAATGAACTCAAAGGGTATACAGTCGAAATTGTTTCCAAATATGAGATATGCACATTTATGCAGTTTTGAAGAAATTACAACGGAATTGATCGTGATCATGATAGCAGTGTAGAAGCAAATGATACTATTTTACAGATCCTCATTGTCATGACAGTAGTGATGCAAATGGAAAATTTTCCAATTTTTTCAAAACTTTTCGGAAAATTTTCTAGTGGAAAATTTTGAAATTTTTTTTTTGGTGATTGACATTTTTTTCCTTTGTTTTGGAGACCTGTTGTAGTCGTTTGAAAAGACAATGCAATATGCAAAGACCGAAAACTTCTCTATCATTCCTGCATGTTACCTTTTGGAACCAACTGCACCCTTTCCATGTCTATTTCAGATCATCCCAAATGAATTTCAGATATTAGATGGATTTCAGATTTCTCTAATTGAATTTCAGATATCTATCAGAAACCCAACTTTGAAAGGATCTTAAATTCAACTGGAGAATCTCCAATTCATCTGGAAATGTCTGAAATTCATTTGGGTAGATCTGAAATCGATTTGGAACTAGATCTGAACCATGAGGTAGAAATGGAAGATGTGCATGAGTAGTTAGTATTACGGACGCACTGATAGTGGATACGAACATGGATAGGAACATGTTCCGAATTGCGAATGCGAACATGGATATGGACATGTTCCGAATTGCCAATGGATGCGAACATGGATAGGAACATGTAAATAGGAACCGCGTTCCGATTGATAGGCGAATTGAGATCATACTTAATGATTCGGTACACTTATTTGTGTGTTGCGATCGGAACGTCTTGTTCCGAAATTGGATTAGAGTATGTGAATTAGAATAGGGATGCGAACATCTATTTCGGTACTTAAACAGGTGTTTGTTTTGAGACTGCTTGCTCAAATGCGACAATTGTGGCCATTGTGACTATGATGACAATTTTTATTTTCATAATGCGTTTACAGATCAGAAATTATGTTATGAATGTTCTATTATTTACTAATCAGAATCCCATTTACAGAATTTGTGAAATGAAAACAAGAGGTTTACAATGTAAGTGTAATTAACCATAAAAAATGAAAGAAGGTAAGTCACGTCCCTCGGGGGACTCCGTTAACTTCAAGAAGTCCTCAGCCCATTCGAGGAATGTTGCATTGTTTGTGAAGTCGTGATCACACTCGTGTATAGGGCACTTCGCCGACAGTCCTTTTCTCCTTTGGAGTGCTGTCACTGTTAAAGTCTTCCAGAGTTCCACTTTGCATTCGCAACACAAATTAACCTTCGCATCCAACGGTCCACCCATAATTACTTGGCTTTCATTTTGGTAACAGAACAGTTGTTTCTGGGTACTCATCATGAAATAGATTCGTAATAGATTCTTAATGTCTACTGAAGTCACGAGGATTAGAACTTGCTTAATTGGAACAATTACATCCTTATATATCCCTTTAGGGAAAATCGGAACCTCTCTGATTGGCTGTTGGGAATTCCTTTGTTCGAAAAGTATATAAGTCCTAGTTGTGTACCAATTCTTATCAAAGGTTCTAATCCTCAAGTACCATATTATCAGCTATCTTATCTAGATTATTCTAATCACATTGAAAATGGAACGTATCACAGCACCTCCCGCTTCTACTGTTGAAAGGACGGAATCGCCATGCGAACCCAGAGTGTTCGTAATAGGACCTGTAACTCTTGATCCAATATCATCAGAAGATGAAAGTTTGGTACTACAGAGGAGTATCATCGAAACACCGGTGGAAGCTGTTATAACAGTCAAGACACGTAGTGGAAGTCAGGTTCGAAATGCTCCACGAAAAACAAACATGAAGCGGATATGTGTGCGATTAGAGCCTGAAGAACAGAATTTAACAACTGCGCTGGAGTTCAGCATAATGGATCCTGCCACGCCTCGCCGCTGCCCTGGTGCCCCCAAAAAGACAAGAGTATGTGTTCGAGTTGACCTGAAGAGACTGATTCCTTTCCCCAATATTGACAATATGTAATTTTTATCTTTAATAACACTTACATAAATGAACAATCTTGTTTTTATAATTTCACAAATCGAATTTCTAATAGGATTTGAATGGGAACTGGGGATAGATATATTCATCTCTGAAATAGCTACCTATAAGTATTTCTAAGTTTAATATTTGGAAGATATATATTTCAAATCACTTGTTTGAGACTTTGAAACAGCACCGAACGTACTAGAACAAATTTGAAATGAATATTAATGTGTAATTCAAATGATAGTCAAATTGGATTAAAGTTAGAATAGATTTACAGTGTTTTTTGAATGCTTTTTTCACCTTAGGATGATATCATACATATTGCATACAATACATCATCAGCTAGAGAATGAAAAGACCTTTCTAATGATATAAGGTATGTACCCATTCGATGAAGAAATCCCTGTTGTATGCAAGTGTATGCAGGAAGAAAAATTTATGATTTCAATTTCTAAGTTTCTCAACTAAATTCTATCTATCTTTCAAAGGGCTATAGCTGCTTCGGATGGCGTCATACATATTGCATACAATACATCATTGGAATCAGAATGAAAAGACCTTTCTAATGATATAAGGTATGTACCCATTCGATGAAGGAATCCCTGTTGTATGCAAGTTTATGCAACTGGAAAAATTCTAAGTTTTTCTCAAAAATAACTAAGTTTTCAAGTTTTTGAAAATTTTCAAAGTTAAAGTTTGATCACTCGAAATGACCATAATGCATAAACTCCCACATGAACTTGACCTTGACCTTTGACTTGACCTTGACCTTTGACCTTCATACACTTCATACACTTCATACACAGCGGGGGGGGGCCTCAGAATTTCTCGGGCGCTTCGGGCCCTCGAAAATTTATTTACCCATGGGTTCCGGGTGCCATAGATACTCTTCTTGCTTCCCTAACCCTAACCTTAACCCTAACCCTAACCCTAGATGCCATTAAATTTAAATTTGGCGCGAAATTTGATTTTTCGAAATTTGGCGCGAAATTTGATTTTTCGAAATTTGGCGCGAAATTTGATTATACGAAATTTGGCGCGAAATTTAAATTTCGATTTTTGCGCGTTTTATGATGCAGTCTGGATTTAACTTCTTAAAACTTAATGACTTTTTCTTTATTATTTGAATTTAGATGAAATCCTTAACTTAAGTAGAATTTTAAATGTTTAGAACTGCAGGGAATCCATCTTCATCACATGTTAATTGGTTTAACTTCGCGGTTACATGTACCACTCTAGCATCAAAGACTTTGATGGCACTTTTCTATTTCATCATTAAAATATATCAGCTGTTTAGTTTTGTTTGAATTCAACAGTTTGTTTTTCTATACCAATGTGATGTTATGATGACATCCGGTCTTTGTTCATGGTTCATTTGTTAGAATCATATATAAAGAAGTTGTAGAGCTCCGTTCTTCACTCATTTTTGAATTATTCTGTGTGATTAGCAGACCTCGTTCTCCGTCTCTCCGTTTTATCTATTTATAACTGCAATTCTGAAGTGAGTTCTACATTCTTCTATTCACTACTTTCTATAGTTTGGGAGTAGGAACATTACTAAGTTCTTATAACCAGATAGTTTAAAACATGTGGCTGGATCTTAAGTTAGGAACACTATATGTTATATTATTAAACAGAATTATTAATTTTCATAATTAATTATAACATTTTCAAAACCTATAAAGCACACAAGCTTATATGATGAAATGTTTAAATAAAGATAAACATTTCCAAAGTGTGCTTCAAATTTGTAAATAATTCAAATGCTAATTTTGTTTTCAAAGTGATAGTCTGTGGACCATTTACAAATTAAAAGTTGTTTAACCAAAGTCAGAAATGTTTATCTTTTTTAAAACAACAGTTTCGTTTCTATGATTTCATTTCGAAATAAAATAATAATACATCAGCTGATTTCAGTTTCATGTAAATATGTAAACAACCCTTTTCAAGATAAATTCAACATTTCGACTTTCGGTTTCTATCTCGAAAAATATATATATCTGTCAGAAAATTAATGACTGTAGAATTACTTTCCAATATTTATACAATAGTTACTTGAATGAGTTCATATTTGCTAACAGACAATTTAATGACAAACGTTTTCCTTGACTTACAGAAATGGTTCGTCAAGCAAGCATTGCACGCCAAAGATTAATTTTCCACTACTGTGAAACTTGTAAACAACCGGTGCGTCATGCCAACAAGAGTGGACATAAAGATTGTAATTTCAAGGAGGGCTGCACTTATGTCTACTGCCTCACCTGCAGAGCCTACGTGCGAAGCACAAAAATGGCCAACGATGAAAAGTCTAAAGCCTTCATCATCCGGCATGCATCCTGTGCGCAGGAGAATGGCAGGGATGGAGTTAACCTGACCTCGAAAGCCGAAAGAAACAAATTGGCTAGACTGTTCGCGAAGGAGGATAGGGCTGCAGAAGGAGTTCTAAGTCAATGCGCCGAACCCTCAAAACCCCCCACAAAACCCCCACAAAAAGAAAATTCAAATCAAGAGAATTCCTGGACAGTGACTCTTCATCCAGTGATTTAGAGGTGAGTACTGATAACTGCACATGCTAAATTTAAAATAAAAAATGAATAATGTTAAGAACATTTGTTTCGCTATGTATGAAGTAAATTCAATTTTTAAAACATTTCAGTGTCCGAGGTCTCAAGCGAAGAAAAAGACAAAGATTGTCAAAAAGTTACCTCAAGTGAGAAATGTAAGTCATGTTGATAAAAATTAATCACCTTTGATGTAAAATAATATGTTATTTCTCTTTACAGCTGTTTAAAATTCTGCCACCGGTACCGAAGATGCGTGTGGTAGAAGAAACAAGTAGCCCACGTCCCGTAAGTACAGCTGTTATAGTCGTTATTATAAGTTCCTCTCACCACTTCTTAATGTATCATACATAATCCATTTACTCAATTATTCTTCTATCTTTTTCTACCGTTTCAGGTAATGAGATCCTTATCCCTGAAAAAGACCAGGGTTAATAGCGTCGCCTCAACACCTGCGACTACAACTTCCGTTGAGGATAATGAGGAGCGTTCCTATACGATACGGGAGTCCTCATCCGATGAGAGGGAGGATTCAGACGAGAGTAGCGAATCTTCAACATCGACCACCTCGTCCTCTTCAACATCGACCACCTCGTCGCCCACATCTTCTGATGAGGATGAAGCAAGGCATTCCCTTGTAAGTACCGAATTTAATAATTAATAACTAAATCTCTTGATTTCTCTTGATAAATGCTGTTCTAAAATTATAACAGTGATATCTATTTTCAAAATAATTCGATTCAGGACAATTTTTTCACCGTTGACTCCTGAGGTACGATTTTCACAATTTTGTTAGAACTGTAGTGCTCTATCCTCATTATAAGGACATATAGATAGTAAACAATTATTTCTTCTCATTTCAGGATATGTGTGATTTCGCATCACAAGAAATATCATTCTCCCGAATCCGTGCGTCGCCAACTTGCAGCGTTTAGCTGCCCCCTACACCGATCCTTCAATACCGAACTCCTGCTCCTACTCCGGTCCCCTTTTTCTGATCCTGATCCTGCTCCAGTCCCTGTTCCTGCTCCTACTCCGATCCCTGTTCCTGCTCCTACTCCGATCCCTGTTCCTGCTCCAGTCTCTATTCCTGCTCCTTTACTACGACAATACGATGTCGACCTAGACGATACATCCGAGAATGATGAGCGGCTAGAAGAGAGGTTAAAACTGTACCAGCAACGCCTGAAGATGGCTGAGGAGAGAGAAACTAAGCTCAGGGAGGAGAATAGGGGTTTGATTGTGTCCGTTAGAAATTTAACACAGTCAAACCTACTATTGTCCTCCTCTGTAGCCAGAGGTGGTCGACAGTTTGAGCGTGAGACGCTGATGCATTTAGTGTTTCGCGATGGGGAATTCACAAGAGTGAGGCTGTCTCACATGGAGGACACGACCGACTGCTGTGAGCAGTGCCACCATATCAAACTGTCGCACAGCGACAGGACAGGGTCAAGTGTGAAAAAATGTAAACTTTTTACTTTTACTTTTTGTTTTGACTTTAAATGGAAGAAGAAATTGTTACAAGTCCTGTCTTCTTATTTCATCGTAGATTGGAACAAATGTCATTGGCTAGTAATCGCTGTGACGTCATAGGATGATAAAAAATATATATAGTCTGCAAAATTATAATCCTCACCAGTTTAATAAACATGGTTGTCTGTTCTAAATGTGGAAAAACGTTTACTCTTAATGGTAATTTGCAACGCCATGAAAACTTTTGTAAGTTAGGAAAAACTTATCAGTGTAGGAAGTGTCCATATGAAACGAAACGGCAGGATAATCTAAAGCGACACAATCTAGTCTGTGATAAGCAACCAAGTAATTGTAATTTAAATTCAAATCCTCGAAGTATCTCAGCTAATGATAGTCAAATACCCAAATCTAGTACTGCTGAATCAACGTCTAGATATATACCAATCAGCGCTTCAAATAACAGTTTGATCTTTATGCAATGCTGCTCCCGCTGTGGTAAAACGTATAATTCTATAAGCAAATTCCGTCAGCATATGAATATGCATAATACGAATAGTGAGATGAATATTCAAAATAATCATGCAACTGTAAGTCTCAGCGAAAGCGCGCTTAACGGTCATGCTCGTGTATACGACATCACACCATCAGCACACACAGTAGATATAACTTCCTTTTTATTAAGTATGCGATCTATATTAGAAAACTTAGTGTCAAACCTTCTAGAAAATTTTCAATTACGTGGTCGTCTGGTAGCACAAATTCGTTATGTGAGATCAAATCCTCAGGAAGATGAAACGTTTCTCGCACACTTTACTTCATCATCCACAAACTATATTTATGACTATGATACATGGTTCCAAGATAACTTAAATAGTCTCTCAAGTCATATTGAAGCTTTTGCAAATAAGGGTAGCAATTGGGTTATAGATGAAATACTAAATATAGAATTCAATGTTATTACTAGTTCATTACTTTCTGGTGGAGAGGTATTTAATCTACCAAAGAGTCTGAAAGATTCGAAGGCTGTAATTAATGTACATTCAAATGCAAATGACTGTTTCTTGTATTCAGTTCTATCAATGCTACATTACAATGATGTATCATATTCTAGGAATGAGATAAAATCATATAGTAAATGGACATCTGAACTAAATATATATGACATCTCTACACCCGTATCAATTAAAGATATTCCTAAGTTTGAGAAAAATAATGACATTAAAATCAACATTCACCTTTATGAAAAAGGACTAAAAGGTGTTCGATATAGCAGCAAATTTATTGGTAAACGAACTGTGAATATACTACTAATTATAAACAATGAACGTGCACACTATTGTGGAATCAGAAAACTATCAAGATTATATAGAAAAATATATAGAAGATATAAACATTTCTGCGATCGATGTACCCAATCGTCTACATATAAGACAACTTTGGAGCGACATTATCAATTTTGTGTTCGTGGAAAGGCACAAATAGAAAGAATGCCTAAACAACTAGAGGTAAGCACAAGTAGCATGGAATATCAATTAAGTCCTCCTTTAGTTGTTTATGCAGATATAGAGTGCTACATCGATAATAAAGTACACAAACCGGCAGCAGTTGGTGTTTATCATGTTTTGCATAAAGCTCTCCAGTCCAGATTTGAAAACAAATATTATGTCTTCAAAGGAGAGAATTGTATTATGGACTTCTTGGATCACCTAGAAAATATAACTCAAAACTTATATGATAATCAGCGTGCAATAAGCCGGCAACCAATGTCTCTTTCTTCTAATGAAGAAGAAAAACATAAAAATGTAAAAAATTGTAATAAATGTAAAGCTGTATTTAGTGATGATTGCATAAAAGTAAGAGATCACGACCATTTAACAGGAAGATATAAACAAACAATATGTAGTAAATGCAATCTTCGATTAAAACTAAATAGGCGGGAACTACCCATCTTCTTTCATAATTTTAAGAATTATGATAGTCATATCGTTTGCTATAAAGCAATTGGAAAGAAGAAGTCATGGAAATTGGAAGTAGTAGCAGCAACAGCTGAAAAGTATATAACTCTATCCGCCAGCGTCCCTGTGAACGAATACAAAGGAAAAACAATCTACTTCAAGTTAAAATTCTTAGATTCTTATCAATTTTTAAGTGCATCATTGAGTGAGTTAGCAAGAGGATTGCAAGTTTATGAACATGTAGAAAAACTAAGAAATGAATTTCCCCTGTTAACAGATGATATTCTTTATCAAAAGGGAGTGTTTCCCTACTGTTATTTCAAAAGTCATACATTGTCAGAAAAATGTCTGCCACCACAATGTGAATTTTATAATGATCTCACTCGTGAACATTGTTCAGATGAAGAATATAAGCACGCTAGTAATGAACGGTTTGCTTTCAATTGTAACAATTTTGGTGATTACATGCTTGCATATTTGAAACCGGATGTATTATTACTGGCAGATATTTTTGAAGTTTTTAGGTCACTAAGTCAAAGTGAAGATGAAGTAGATCCTGTCTATTTCGTTAGCCTTCCACATCTTAGCTTTACTTCAGCTTTAAATTTGACATCTAATGATCCTCAACACTACATACAAGACGAAAGTATGTATAATCTCTTCGAAAGGGGAATAAGGGGTGGAATCACTTTTACGAACATTCACAGAGCACGTGCACGCATTTCGGAATTACAAAATAATACAAATGAAAGTCGTCACTTATCTTACATTGATGTCAATAACCTTTACGGTTCTTCGCTCAGTAAGAGTCTACCACATTCAAATTTTAAATGGTTGAGTGATAGTGAAGTAAGCTATTTTCTAAACAAAGAAAATATACAACCTATCGATGATGATGGTGAAATTGGCTATATTTTTGATTTGAACTTGGAATATCCTGCAAACATACATGATGACACTGCCGATTTCCCATTAGTGCCAGAGATGCAGACCGTAGAGCAAAATATGTTCTCAACTTATATGAAGGATTTACATAGGAAAATAAGACCAGACACTAAATTCAGTTCGACTAAAAAACTCTTGCTTCATCAATTCAATAGGGAAAATTATGTTGTACACTATTAAATATTAAAATTTTATTTATCCATGGGTTTGAAAATCACAGAAATTCACAACGGTATAAAGTTCACACAAAAGCCATGGTTGAGAACGTACATTGATATGAATTCACAAAAGAGAGCTCAATCAAGTACCAACTTTGAAAAGTCATTTTATAAGTTGAAAAATAATTCTTTATATGGTAAAACAATGGAAAATGTAAGACGAAGGAGAAAATTCAAATTAGTAAACAGCGTGAACCAATGTCGAAAATTATCAAATCATCCTCTCTATGTACAGCATAAGATATTTGATGAAGATCTAGTTGGTATGGAAATGCATAAACCTTCAATAATGTTGAATAAATTGATTTATGTTGGTCAGGCGGTACTTGACTATAGCAAATTGGAAATGTACCAGTTATACTACAATGATTTGAAAAGATGTCCACTGATAAATAAAACGCGGCTTTGTGGAGGTGATACCGATAGTTTTTCCTATGTTTGTACACCTCACCATCTGTCAGCTTGGAGGATGTACTGCTATATTTTGGTGAAAAATTTGACTCTTCAAACTATGACAGTCATCACCGACTATACTCAGTAACAAACAGAGCCAGATTAGGTTGTTTTAAGGATGAGTGTGCGGGAAAGTTGCTTGAGGAAATGATCTTGTTAAAACCAAAAATGTATTCAATGAAATATCTAGATTCAACTTGTGATAGCATCAAGCGGGCAAAAGGAGTGCAGAGAGCTGCAGTTAAAAAATTACAACATAATGATTATAGGACTGTGTACTACAGTGAGAAAGATACAAATGAGGAAATGACAATTATAAATTCAAAAAATTACGTAGTCACTACAAAATCATTTAGAAAGCGAGGACTTTCACTTTGGGAGGATAAGCGCTGTTGGTTAAATAGAAATTTATCTCTACCATATGGACACTATAGTTTAGGTCTTCCCCCACCTTCAAAGAGAAGGAGATGCCTTCCTGCTACAGGTGACGTAGAAGTTTAAGGAATTTAACAAAGTAAACTTACCAATCACTACATTTCTGCGTAGTCATGCCTAATAATATATAGGTAGATTAAATATAAAATGAAATTTCTACATCTTTCCGATGTGTAGAAATAATTACTAAAACATAGGTAGTCCTACTATGAATTGAAGACGTAGCACTCAACATCATTCCGATATGTTGAGATGAAAAATAGCAAGCTTTATGCAAACAAATAAATTTAGGTTTATATTTGAAAACATGCCTCATTACATTAGAACATGGAAATTAAATGACTCACAAAGCATTCACATAACAAATTCTAAGAAAGTAGTCTTTCGTCACTTAATAACAAATAGTGGTGGAAAACATCGTGGCGTTTGCATTAGCCTTGACGCATTATCTTCACTGAAAGACTTCGCTGATCTGATTGACAACCATAAGACACGGATGAAGATTCCGCTCGATCAAAAGGTATGGATAAAGTGTGACTCTACCGTCAAGCTATACGTCTGTTCACCAAAGAGAGAAGATATTGACTATCGATTTTTCCGTTTCAGTGACGTCACATGGAGAAACGTTACAAAAGAGATACTACCACATATGATTTCATTCATTAAGGATGGAGGACATCAAGCGGATGGAAGTCGTGAATCGCATGTTAACTACAAAAGTAAACTCAAAACTCAATCTTCAAGAAATCGAGCGGAACATTCCCAATCGAAAGCAATGGTTATTAATAAAACACAAGATGAAGCCGACAACGAATCTACATCTGGGAAGACCCTCAATGTTAACATGGAGGATACAGAGGAAGGATAAATATGTGACTATCCTATTCTTTCCAAATGGAACAATTCAGTGTGTTGGTGGCTTCACTGATGGTGATCTACCATATCTACATTCTACGTTGGAAAATTTACTTAGAGACTCATTATCTGAATGGGAAGTGAAGACAATGACTGTGCTATGTGAATTGAACTATCAGTATGACTTTCGTAAAGTCACATCATCAAATAATCTCACTTTTGAAGTGGAACTATTTCCAGCAGCACAGATGACTAACTGGCCCCCATATCATGTTCATGTATTCCATAATGGAAAGATTGTGATAACCGGCATTAAAGACATAAATGATGTTCCTCCCATCCTATGTGATTTGAGAAAAATATTTGTGAAATCTACATTGTAGCTATGTAAATATTTAGAAAAGAACTACATTTGTAAATACATATTGAAATGTAAACATGTTTTGCTTTCCCTCTAAACCCAACGATTTGGAACATAAAACAAGGATATTTACATGTAAAATAAAACTTTATTACAAAACAGTTTCAATATACTTTGTAAGAATTACATCATTTTTATAGCAGTCTTTCGAAGAAAGTTGTAAAACACTTTTGCAGTTATTTTTCAATGGTCTCTCGTTGACGAAATATAGCACATAACCGCCGCACATGAGAGATACATTGCTTTTGAGTGGAAACGATGTAACTTTCTTAATCGTCCAGGAGAACCTATTCATCCATAGTGCAATGTCATGTAAGCGAGGTAAATTAAGAGAGTCAAAATATTCAGCCACTTTATAACGATTGATGTACACTGCAATCCAATGTTTACCAGGAAGGTTGTTGCTGTCCGTATTGATGATAAGCGAACAAGGATAGAAAGGAATTTAATTAGGTAAATTATCTCTAGAAAAGACATCAAGAAATATTGACTTGGAGTAGGGATGAGCATTTCCCATTTTCCTCAAGATTTCAGTGTTGCTTAAGTTACTCATCTCTGATAGCTGACAGTTACGTCTCGCATTCTCGTTATTTCAACTTTGCTATCATAGATAGCATAAATGAGGCAAGTAATTGTTTTCTTCAAAGGTGACTCAAATGACACCTCTAGTCGTAGATTACCAGGCTTTGTAACTCCTACGCTTTCACCACCTAGATCTGCATCTGCTGTGAGATTGTATATAATGAAGAAGTAACCATTTTTATACATATCCATTGTAATTCCATTTGAATCATCTGTGTTAAACATGCTCAGTGCAGTGAAAGTAGAACCATATTCACGTGCAAATTTACCCTCTTTAAAATTAGGCTCATAAGCTTTGCAAGCAACATATTTTCCATCCTGATAGAGTGCTAGTTTACTAACGTTAAAGTGTTGGAAATTAAATGGATTCTTTTCAAAAGCACCAATAAATGACTCATTTTCCACAAATGTGATATACACCACCTTCGGCATCGCAGTGGGAAAAAGATTTGGGTAGGCATGAGAAGATGATCCCGCACCAATTGTGAAGTTTGTTAACACACTGTGATTAACTGGATATATTGCATTGCTTTTCCTCAATCCTGTCGCATGCTCGTTGATGACTGACGGGTTCATTGTTACTCTCCTTACATTGAGCACGGCACTACTTATGTTGATTTGATAGTTTGTAGCTCCAAAAGCCATTAACGCGAACTCAGGATTTGCACGAATAAATTTTATTTGCATTTTAACCTGTGATAGTAGATATCTAGATTGACGAAGGAAATCAAGATAGACAGGTCCTTTCAAGTATAACTCCTTTGAATCTGCTGTCAATTCCATTCGTTTTTTTAAACCTCCATTTGAAACCTCATCAAATTTCCCTTGCTGATCATCATACCAGCCGGCAACTTGCAAGTGTGACTGTTTAGCTTGCTTCTGAAATTGCGTCATTGTATTTATGTATGCTCCATAGGGATATGCTCGATCCCCTCCTTCAATCTGTTTGTCATTCAATATTAAATACACATCTGAGAATAGACTGGCAATAGGAAGATTTGTCAATCCCACTTTATCCTTAGTTGAATCAATATTGGTACCATCAGTCTTCTTAATTTGTATACACAATTCTAAATCAATGGATTGACAGTCAATATAATCTTGTGGATTAGCAGGTACATCAAACTGAATAGGCTGTTGGTTACCATCGATATTTGTTGTGGGGACTATATCAACAATAGTTGAGGAAATAATGTCAGTTTGATGAGGGGGTGAATCAAAGAAACACAAAGCCGAATTGATACTCTGCATCGTATTAGCTTTACGAATATGTTGTCTTCCTTCGTTTTGACTTGTTTCCAGTCGCTGTGGAATTTCGTTTGCGCTTTCTTGCTTTCACACGACGTCTTGATTTAGAACGTGCTGCTCTGGTGGGCTTTTTCCTTCTCCTACGCCTTTGCTTAGTAACTCGGCCTGATCCAACTTGTCTTGACTTCCTACGTTTCTTCCGAACTGTACGCCTCGTCTTTGTTAAATCATCTAATGCGTCTATGGCAGATTGCTGTGCACGCAATTTCATGGTTTCACCGATATTCTCCCCTTGAAGTGCATCAGCTGCAACATTTGCACCAAAGTCTAAAGCTCTGTTTCCAACCCGCTTCATGAATGGTACGCCATACTTTTTGAGTGTTGGGAGAACCATACGTCTTACTGCACCGAATATGCCTCCTCCAACTTGTCGTCTACCTCCAGCAAACACGGGATAGCCGCTCTGATAGGATGGACCACCGTAAATGCCTGATATTATGTCCTGTAGATAATTATATATCCCACAATAGCGTAAAGCCTTAATCTCGTGTCCTGATGTGTAGTGTTAAAACAGTAACACCACCACAGAATGGTACTACTTCACCTGTATCATCATGAATTGATATGTCAATTCTATTGATGACATTTCTGCTCATTGGTACATACATCGTGTTAATAAATTCTCGATTGATTAGTTGCTTCCTTACGGATGAGAGAGGAAATGTGCGCAGAAGTGGGGCCTCAATGTCGCCAACCCTTGTATATTCAATAATGTTACAATAGACGTATAAGTTACTTATATCACGCTTTAGTGATGGGGCTGTATCGCCTATTGATGTGCCTTCATAAATAGTTGATTTTGAGAATCCCAATGTGGACGTTAACACGCTATCCAGCTTGATAAGAGAGTTCTTCCCTACCTTTAGAATCATGCGTTTCTTATGTGGATCATAAGAAAAGTGATATTCATCTGCATCAAGGTAATCTACACCAAACTCATTTAACTTTGTACACAATTCAGATGGCGTTTTCAAGCTTTCAATGTTCAAATTAACTCTTTTTACAAGTTCACTGGAAGTAGACAATTCATCACCCAATATGTCTTCGCTGTATACGTGGATATCCCATGAAGAATTTGTTGATGCTTTGAGTTTAGAAGAGGACAATTGAACCTTGAATGTATCATTTAACTCTGTCAACCAAGGTGCGCCTTCAAGGCCCTTAAACATCCCAATCATTTCAGATCCGAATTCAATAACAGCGGACTCAGACTTTTCCAATGGTGTCTTTTTAGTAAAAACAATAAATTCTGCCTCCGTTTCAACAGTAAGTAAAGTTACTTTCTCTTTCTTATATTCACAAGTCATTAACGTTTCTGGCACTGATCCTTGAAACTTTCTTGCAAAGTCTTCAACACTTCTAATGACCTCGAATTTATTTTTTACTCGGATGCTCCTTTTTTGTAATGCATACGATGGTACAATTCTACATTGAAAATCAGTGACTTTCCTCTCCGAATTCCACCCACGTCCATTGTACCAATACCTTGATGAGAAAGTTGTTCTGGAATACCCAAAAGTATGACTCAAATCCTTACCTAATACAAGACGAACATGCTTCCCTTCCTTCATCAATTTTGTTGACCCCTTTATGACTGGTTTGTAGAATTTATTCAAAGTCAGCTTAAAGAGATCATATATTCGTTCAAACATTCTACCGATTTCCTTTTCTGTATCTTGCAAGCTCATTGTGGGAACCTTAGAATCAAAAGTTGACGTTGCAAATGCCTTTTGAATTTTAATCATGTTTTGGACAGATGGTAAAGATGTTGAAAAAGGATGTAAAGTTAGATGATGAAAAGCCCATGTACCATGTAGACTATTTTGAAATATGCGAAAGCAATCATCCTTCTTTCGCACTTCTTTATGTAATTCAAAATAGTTGTTCTTTAGCAAACTGATATCGTTGCAATAAGTAATTTCAGTTAGAGCAACTTCATGGGGTCCATGCAGAGTAATTGGATTAGCGAATTCAACAGAGTATAGAGATGGTTTGTTACTTGGGAATATCTTGGGGTTGCTATTGCTTGGAAGAATGATGTTGAAGTTAGTAGACATGTTGACCTCATATATGTAAGAAGTCACATGCTATATTAGCGTAAAAGTTACGAGTGTCTCCCACCTCCACATTTTGTAGATCCTGGTGCGTTATCCAGCTATTGAATGAATCAGGATATCCTTTCCATTTAACTAGATATTTCCTTTGATTGCCATGACCTTTCCTCCTAATTATTTTGTCAATCATATACACCTCTTCACTTCTGTCTACTACTTGCAATTCATAAGAGTAAAATTTTCCTTCAATTGGATTGCCATGGTAATCTATTAATTTATACATGGTGGGTCTAAATTTTGTATTTACTTCATCTACAAAAAACTCTTCTTCAGTCCAATTAGGTAGATACCCCTTCTCAAATGTAGACTTAACCTTTGAAATCCGAACTCTATCACCAACATTAATTTTCTTTCATTGGAAATGTTTTTCGCTTTCTTATCATACAATCGAAGCCATACATCCATCGCATTATCTGGGGTAACATCAACAGGTTTCATCTTAATGATTCGATGGTAGCTTTCATTGTAATTCTTAACAAATTTCTGCAGCTCACCTATCCAAACATGTGTATTTTTTGCAGTGAAATAGCGCCATATTTTTGTCTTCAGTGTGCGATTGAACCTCTCAACCATGGCAGCTTTATAAGCACTTTTGACACTAAACAATTCCACATTATGACTTTTAAGGAGACTTCGAACATGAGAGTTTTCGAATTCCTTCCCTTGATCGGTCTGTATTCTTTGCGGAACACGCCCCTCATCGAAAATGCTCTGAAAAGCCGCTTCAACTTCTGGTCCTCGTTTAGATTTCAGCGCACGTGCCCAAGCATAGCGAGATAAAATATCTATTACGGTTAAGATGTATTTATAGCCATCATTGTACTGTGATATCTGTTGCATGTCAGCCAAGTCCGCTTGCCATTGACTATCTATATTGTCAACAACATATTTTCTCGTTGGAAACCGCTTTCTCGCATTTTTGTGAAGAGTGTAAGTCGGTTGACTCCTTAACCACTTCTTGACTTTCTCTATCCCCACACCTGCTGCACGAGCTAGAACCTCCGGACGACTGAAACTTGCGGGGTGATTTAAGTCGTAATAAATCTTTCTGAGTTTCACTGCTGTACTCATCGTCTTTGTTTTGATTTGCACGCGTATTACTCCCACAGCAACTGCTAACACAATTGATATCAACCTCTATGCCCTCTTCTCCTTTACCTTCGAGCGCAGATTTCAAACAGCAGCAAAACTTTTGTAGCGACATGATATGAGAGAAGCAAAGCTTAATTTATATTTGCTTAATATTTACTATAATCCTTTCCAACACGCATTGAGCGCCTAGTAGCTCTTTTTGGTTGAAGATCATCGGGATCATGAAGCTCTCGATTGACCGCCATCGTGGGTGTTTTACTTTTTGTTTCATCTTGTAAGTGACCCTTATCCAACTCATTCACAGTCGGTCCTCCAATAATATTGTGTGGTACATTTTGATCAGATAAAATTTTCTGAAAATATGACCACCCTTGTGGTGCACCTAGTTTTCGCCTTACATCTCTGACAGCATATTGCAGAAGGTCATCTATGTGACTATTTCTAATAACATCACCAGTTGTTTCATCTATTATCTCCCCTCTCTCATTGAACTTCACATGTGGATCAATGAAGTCAAATAATCGCTCAGCGCGCACACGATATGGTCGAGGTGTTGACAAGGTTATAAATCGTCGCAACTTATCATGAATCTGTCGCCTCTCATCAATGTTTTCAGCTGCTAACTGCATTCGTCGATAGGGATCCTTGATCTTCTGAATTTCCATATCCTTTTGTGTTAGTTCCTTAAGTTGATTCGTAATAGGTTGATCTATATTTTTGACTTCTTGTGCACTTTGTAATGTAGTCAATTGTATATACTCCTCTTGAGGAATGACTACCATCTTTGAATACGACATGTTTGTAATAATAATAAGGCAACAAAGTACATTGCTTAAAACTAGCTGTGAACCGAGAAAACTGTCATTGGTTCAACGGAATTAGGTATGATATTAGTTCGAAATCGAAGTCGTTCCGGACATTCCTGGGTTAGATCAGTAAATAGATAGCCATGTGGTTTCTTAGTTACATCTTCATATATTTTTGAAAGAACTTTAGGTTGTTGAGGTAATATCTGTCTACTGAGATGATGTATCTGACTGCTGTCTCTTGGATTTTTAAATATTGCCAATTAATGTGTATTCAAACTTCTAGTTCTTTGCTCTTTCCCTCCATCGAAGATATTTTGGGTGATGTAGATAATAAAAGCTTCCCTATGATGTGCAGTTTGAATGAACATTTCAGTTACATCCTTTGAAGATTTGCTTTCACATAATAGATCATCTAATACTAGTAAGTCACCTGCTTTGATGTCTTCAGTTGTCGGTAACCCTTGCTTCACATCATAACCTTTCTGGCGAAGTGCAGAATGTAGTTGTGGTTGAAATATGCCATAACACCATTTAACTCTTTTAATTTCTTTATTAAACATCTCATTTCTAAATTGTAGTAATTGAGTTACAAAAGTAGTTTTACCGGACTGACTTCGTCCGGCCACACACATTGTGCGATCAGTGAATAGGCGAAAATCTGTCATCCTGAAATTTCAAAAGCTTTAAAGACCAACACCCACCAGTTTGCTTAGAATAAAACAAGTCATGTTCCATAACAACTTTATTTGCATTTAGAAACTTTCATTTCACATTCACAGCATTTGTGTTTCCTCATCAATGTCAGCATTAAAATAACTTCTCGCGTCAATTTGAGCATCTTGGCGTTTCAATTTCAACTTAACACTCCCTTCCTTGGATTTCCGTCCCCGCTTTTTGCTTTCTTCAACATCCTTCCCATCTTTTGAAGTAGATTTATCGATGGTGATTAGACACTTATCAATCGGCATTGGCTCATAAACCAACTGTAGAACTTTCATTTGTAACGATGCCACTTTTCCGGTTGAGCCGTGAGCACCAATGTATAGTCCGTTGACGTGTATTAAACCCATGTATCGTCCGCGCTTCAGATCATCACACTCCATTGTATTTCCAAGTAGATCGAATGCTTGAAAGTGATCGGACAATTTCAAGAATAGCGTATCGAACTCGGGTAAATCCTTATAGCCACTTCCTTCCTCTAACGCCTTCCTCCAATGTGTAGGAGCACTTTCGGGCAACACAACGCATTCCTTCGCCAAAGAGTCGATGGTTTTGAGTATCATCTGCTGCCATTTCGGAAAGGTCACTCGCATTTGTCTCATGTTGCTATATCCAGATGAAGACATACCATTACTGTGGAAAAATGGAACTTGAAGGTAGAAACCATCGTCACCATAGCTCAACGTTTGGAAGTAAAAGGTATTTCCAATCCCTTGAACCTTTCTTGTCGGTCGGAATTTAAAGAGATCACGTTCAAATGAGTCGCTCTCCTCTCTAACTATAAACATTTTTTGAGACATAATTCAATGTTGTACTTATTCGGAGCTTTTCAACCGTCAGCGATGAATGATAGCTTGAAAGTGATTAAAGAGTACAAGCGCGTCTCTCTTATATACATATTCACATGAGTCATCAATCAATGATGACGTGTCAATCCATGATTCGTCGTCTACAGCAACACTGCGGCACCTGCTACAACTTTCCCTAGTGGACTGTTGAGTACATTGTAAATGCTGTTTCCAATATCATTCAACATATTCAAAAACCCACCACCTCCACGCTGAACTAAGTTCCGCCTTTTCATATCACTGCTTCTTGGATTTGAAAATTTTCTAATGCTGTTTAGAGAATCAGTACTCAATAAAGGCTTGTATATTGGGAGGCATTTGTGTATTGCAAAAGCCAAATCACGGATGAAATCATCACTTGAGTTTTGAATTAATTTGCACTTAACTTTATTGTTTCGCATGCTGTTTAACTTTCGCAACGCCTTCTTAAACTGACTTGAAGGTCTAAAAGAACCATTCTTCCGAGAAAAAGATGCCTTACGTTTTGCAGTCATTTTTATTGTGTTAAAAGCAAAGCATTTATGAAAATATACATTTTTGCTTAGTTCCATGCAACAAAGTCAAACGGTAACAGATGGTAGGTCGTAGTCATCAACATCACTCAAAGTCTGAGTCGTTGCAGTTATAAGCTGTTCTATATTACACATTAAATCCTTTGATAGAGGACAGCATGAACAGCATGGTTTTGAAGCGAAGACTTTTAAAAGATTAGCATAGTATGCTCTAAACTTGATTATATCCCGGTCATCTTGCACTGCCACATTGACGCTCATCGACGGGGGTCCGGTAAACATGTCCACCTTGAATTTACCACCATTTTCATCATAGTGGCTAAATACGATTATATCATGCAAACAAGTCTTCAATTTCCGTGTTCTCATTTCACAATAGCAACGAGAACTCTGTGGAATAGCTTCCGTCAAACTCAGAGGCTTGAACACTTCATCGAGCCAAAATCGTGGTACTCGCGTAAGGGCATTGGTCAATGTCCTCATTAAGAGTTTCTGAAGTTCAATATCATCTTCACAATGATAGATTGTGACAATATCCTCCATCAGATCTATGAGATCAGCTTTGTAACCAATAACATCATTTGCAGAGTAGAAAATCTTGCTAGTAAACAGATTGTCTTTGTGAATAATTGAAACAGGAATGATCGTGGTAAATGGCATGTTTATTAATGTCTACAATCCTCAACAAGTATGGTTGTAATAGAAGTGTGATAACCTTATATACAAAAGCTGCACAATAGCAACCAATCACAGACACGCATGATGACTCATCATGAACGATATACAGTGACTGTTGAAATTATTTCTTCATCACAAAGGGGACAAAATGTAGTTTCCAAGGGTATATAGCATGTAGAACACATGACAAAATGAGAACATGGTAACAAGAGAAGGGATTTTTCCCGTTCAAAACACCTAATGCAGTTCCGTTCACATAATAGTTTAAACGTCTCTGTTTCTAATTTCTTTCTGAAGTCACTTTCATTGATAGAACATTTCGATAAATCAATTGAAGGTTTCACTTTTTTATCTCCGTTTCAGAAAGTTCCAATTTCATCCTCCTAATTTCACTGTCTTTATAATGTAGCATTGAGAAATCTTCTATCCAACTACGATCCAAATTAGCATTCATGGTATGCTCATCCAGATCCATTAGTCGTTCAACTAAATCACCAGCTTTGATATTTTCATTTAGATTTGTAACAGTTTCTATAGCCTTTAGCGAATAACCAAGGTCTCTTGCAACAATCCATGAAATTGGGAAACTAACCATCAAGCAACTTCCACGTATTTATAACTTAACCTAGTTATGAAAATAAATAAAATTGTCATCATAGTCACAATGGCCACAATTGTCGCATTTGAGCAAGCAGTCTCAAAACAAACACCTGTTTAAGTACCGAAATAGATGTTCGCATCCCTATTCTAATTCACATACTCTAATTCAATTTCGGAACAAGCCGTTCCGATCGCAACACACAAATAAGTGTACCGAATCATTAAGTATGATCTCAATTCGCCTATCAATCGGAACGCGGTTCCTATTTACATGTTCCTATCCATGTTCGCATCCATTGGCAATTCGGAACATGTTCATATCCATGTTCGCATTCGCAATTCGGAACATGTTCCTATCCATGTTCGTATCCACTATCAGTGCGTCCGCAATACTAACTACTTGCATGCAGTTTGTCCTCAACAAAGATCGGACAATATGCCAGAACTTAGAAACTGTCATAGATATTCTTCTACTCATCACAGATATCTTTAGTTTCCAAATATCTCACGAGTTTACAGTCTTCCAATATGGTCGCTCATGTATAATGCTGCGTGGACTGTGTGCTTATTCTTCACATGTTCATCAACATGGAGAATTTGTATCACTATGATCAAGGCTGCACAATAAAGCTTAACTTTCAAGCTAACGAGTCGAGCAAACACCAAAATTATTTTTGCTCCAGATCTTTCACATTGCATGAAATTATACCTCTATTCTAAAGCAAGATTCACGTTATCCCAAACGGTGTCTGTGTGATAATCAAAAATGCTAGCAAATTAGCACAAGCCACTGGTGGCAATGGAATGTTAAAAAATCCGCGGAAGGAACTCGCAGTGCTACGATCGCTTTAATGGAAATAATGATGAAATCAAGAGTTTTAGACCCATTCTATTGGTGTGTACCTGCCTCGGCTGCGGAAGCACCCCAATTATAGGGCGTATCACAAAAATCAAAACTTTCAAAATTTTCCAAAATTTGCCATAATTTTCCAATATTTTCCAAAATTTTCCAATTTTTCCATAATTTTCCATGGAAAATTTTGATTCAAAATTTTCCGGAAAATTTTCATCACTACATGACAGCCTTGGAGAAGTAATATTTGTTAAATTAGCAACTCGATGACCCAATTGCTTTCATGCTAAACCTATGAAGAGAATCTTAAGATTCATAGAATTCATAGAATAGCCTAAGAATTCTTAAGCGAGATCATATCACACGCAACCTGCCACTAGAGCAAAGTAACAGAATCAAAGAAAATGATTTCAATTAGCTTTGAAAGATGTAAAAGGATCCACATCACTATTGAGATTCAAGAAATGAAACTATAGTGAATCATAAAATCATACCGGTGAAAATTGAATTAATAGCTTGAAATTTCAGACAAGAAAGCACGAATAATATCGCGACTTTTTCATGAAGACTTCCATTCCAATGATCATTGCAATAATCAATACGAGGGACCATGAAACTTCCTTGCTCATCAGCATTATTTCCGCTTAGTTAGGATGCTTTTTGGCAAATATTCATTCCTTTTGATATCCAACTTGTCTCATATTACTTATATAGGGACGTCATCTCCGTAGTATATAAATTGGCATAATTTTGACTTTATGAAAACTGCTCAAATAGTTCTTTTGACCACGGGAACGTAATCTCCGCAAAAAACTGAATCTTTTCATATAACAATTTTTACTGTACACAGATACTTTTTTGAGTCGACACTCTACCTACACTCGACGACAAAAAGTTTGCCCCACACTGCGTTTTATACTAAAAACATGTAATTATTAAAAACACTTTACTTAAGGGCTCAAATTTAATCCCATAACTTTCCTAATGATGATTAATGATGCAAAGCAAAAAGATAATTCACAAATATTTTATTAATATTTGGTAGATCCACCTTTACTAGCAATATTTGCCTCAACTTGTGAAGTCATTGACTCCACCAATTTTTTGCAAATCTCAGCAATTTCAGTGTCTCTTGCCCACACATTTAGGAAAGCGTTGATAAGTTCCTGCTTATTCTTGCATCCGCGAGTCTTGAGACGCCGTTTGATGATTGCCCACAAGTTCTCTATTGGATTAGCATCCGGTGAACTGGGAAGCCATGACAAAACTCGAACACCCTTCGTGTTGAAATGGGCCATGCTTCGCTTACTGGTATGACACGGCGCATTATCCTGTTGTAGCCAGCCACTTCCATCTGATGACTCGAAGGGTGGATCTACCCAATATTAATAAAATATTTGTGAATTATCTTTTTGTTTTGCATCATTAATCATCATTAGGAAAGTTATGGGATTAAATTTGAGCCCTTAAGTAAAGTGTTTTTAATAACAACATGTTTTTAGCATAAAACGCAGTGTGGGGCAAACTTTGTCGTCGAGTGTACATATCCCTAACCTATGGACTTGATAGGCTGGACTATAGGAGTGTCGGAGAAGTGTGTGTGTGTGTGTTCAAACTCAGACTTGATTAGTAGAATACTATTTCACCGGTTTGGATCTGGGCACACCATGTTCCATGTATAGCACCAATTGATTTCTTCAAAAATGGGCAGTAAGCGCCAATTACCTCTACTTACCTGTCGTAGGAGTGATGAAGTGTAGGAGATGTGTGTGTTTTCAAAAACAGACTTGATTAGTAGAATACTATTCACCGGTTGGAGATATTTCTCATGTTTACAGACTCATCTTCCATGTAGCAGGAATACCACTTTTTTAAAAAATCTTACAATGTTTTAGGTAGAAAATCGGTTTTTGCTGGTTTTACCGGTTGCTCGTACAGGGAAACTCGCTACCTAGGTAGCACTTGGGTAGCACCAACACTTGCGCCAGTTTTTGGAATTCAAATTGGAATTTTGAAGCTGAATAAGTTAGATTTTTGGAATGATTGTCTGCACAAACTGCGTCATCAATGATACCTGCACATGTGTTTTTTCGATTCTGTACAAACTCTTTTCAAAAAGTTGGTGCTCACTGCAGCGACATCCTAGCGACCACAGCTTGCCATTGAAGAGAGCAAAATACATGCCAAAATAATCCATGAAACATGAGGTATCATATGGCACATCGTATTTTAAAATTGAACTAGGTCTTTACCACGAAAATAACATTTCAAGATGTACTAATGTTTTGGGAACTATTAATGACACGGTCTGTATATACTGAAATTGATGGGTCGGTTTCTACAGTCCAATGGCCAAAAAATTATTGAGATGCTAAAAATAATTGAAGCTTGATTAAGAGGTTTTCAAAACGAGCAACAGATTGTAATTCTAAAAGAAATGCACTGAAATGAAATCCACACAAATGTGTTTAAACATGTCAATGAGACAAGTTGTTTATTTACACAGTTTCTAACAACAGAGATGTGCAAAATATTTAAATTAGCGAAATTATAGTGACAAATTTGTATCTTTGTTGCTGCTGTCAGAATTCAATGAATTGCACTGAGCATGAAGAAACTTTCTCATGAAAAATGCATTGTTTTAAGTAATGTAAATGATTAGATGGCATGACTATGATGTTGTATGGGACCACGTGGCGGCATTTGGAACGGGCATCAATTGAATTCATAAACGCCTCATATTGTTTGTACAGTAGAACCCACTTATAACGGACTCGGTTATAACGAGCTCTCGGATATAACGTACTCCTCTTGCAGGCACGGACAAAAATTCCTATTATGTCTATATAAAATGACTCGGTTATAGCGTACTCGGATATAACGTACTACTCGGATATAGCGAACTCTTTTCAAGGGTCCACAGAGCAAATTTTGATTTTTTACAACGTACTTAGGGATGAAAGTACTTAAGTATTCTGAATCATCGAAACGAAGCTGACACGATTCTACAATAACTTGCTGCGTTTGATGATGGCAGCAACAGCTCTTGTCATTGGCTCGGAGGAGGACAACTTTTGAGTGTCGAATCCGTCCAATGAGCAATCGATGGAAGTGAACTGGAATTAAGACATTGTCCACCTATCTTCTTGCGTTGACCGCTGTCGAAGTCGCTCGCTTACGCAGAAAACTGTGGACGAATTTTTATCAAAATGACTTATTGCAGCTTACATTGTTTTTTAGTCATTCAGATTTTTTGATTCATGTTCAGAATATTGCATATTTTTTCTTACACAATAGAGAATTGTTAAGAGACTATGCTGTTTTCTCGAGCAGGCATGATCATAAAAATAGGGCCAGGGCATACAAATAAATGTTCATTGCATGTACATGTATTTATGGTGATGCATAGTGAGAATTAGCTGGTCATGATGGATAGGACCTTACTATTGCAATTGACAACCTAATTTGGTGCAAAGTAGGCTTCAATACTTCTTACATAACTTGTTCTTGCACACCTTGGATATAACGTACCAATTTTTTTAGGTCCCTTGAAGTACGTTATAAGTGGGTTCTACTGTATGTAAAAAATATCTATGCTGAGATCCAAAATTGTGGAGAGATATCATGAAATTATGCCTATTTATGTAGACTAGGCACAGACGTTTCCATGCAGTGTCGTATTAAAAATTGAAAAAATTCGTCCCTAACTTTAAAAGACAAGTTTGATTGAACTTAATTGTAAAAAGGTGTGGTGACGTTATATACTAGAATGTACTTCATATAAGAAAAGTTACACTGAACAGCAAATCTGCAAAGAAGTGGCCATTCATGCAACGGTTTCAAGATTCTAGTTTGAAAAAACAGTAGCTATGTCTCTCAATTAACAATTATTCTATTATGCACTACGTGTGCTTATTTTGATTACTAGCTATTCACTTGATATGAAATTTTAAAGCAAGTGGGTTTTTAATGGTGCAGCTATCTCCGAATTTTGAATAATTGTACAAGCTCAGGGAAGAAGCTAGGGGGAAGCGGTGAGAATGGTGCTCCCTCTTTGCTCAAGCAGCAAGAAAAGAGATCATAAACAACAACGTATGCTGTAGAAAAACACACTCAACTATGAACTATGAAATTGTTTATGATTGAATCTTAGAACGACTATTCGAAGACTTCTTTCTAATTCCTTCATTCTACTTCCATTCATCGGATGTAGTTGCTCTGTATCTATAGACATATTTTTCTGTATTTTGTAGAAAACCGACAACCTACCATTTGTCAGTCTGAGTCTTTCGGCTCCACGATTTCTGGCAGAAGGCGCTTCGCACAGATGTACAATGGATCTGCTCTGCAGGTTGTCCAGTCCGTTGCCTTCCGCGGTTGCAGTTGCAGAAACTCCGCTCCATTTATATATAGGAGCTGTTCTGAAAGACTTACAAAACGCTGCATTCGTCGGTTGGAGGCATTCCGCTCACTTTTTCTAAAGGAGCTATTCTGGTGACCATTCCGATTTATTTCTCCATTGGAGGCGCTACACACTATCAGCATATAAGAGCTATTCTGGTGGCTCTCCTATCTACTGTATTCGTCGGTTGCAAGCGCCTCGCTCCATTTGTCTAGTGGAGTTATTCTGGTGCCTCTCGCATGGATATTAAAGACATGCGTAGATATTGATCTACAGGCTGTCAGAAACTGATTGCGTAATGTCAACAGCTACCAAGGTGTGATATGTTTATCACATTTGACTTTCATTATTAACAACCTTTTTCAGACAATATAAGGCGTCTGACTGGCTATACACGTATGTAGTCAAGTTCCTATGGAAGTGATTCTGTAAAAGCTCGCATAACCTCATCATTGATAAATACAGGTAGTCTACTGGTTATGTTTGGGAGCGGGTTCTATAGATTGATCTGTCAAATCATATGAGGGTTGTGCTCTTGGCGGATTGTATTCGAAAAACTGCGGTGGCCTATGGTAGCATGTTCAAGCAGAAGGGGTCCATTTTCATAATCGACTTGATATGACAGAGATCAGTTTATTCACTATATAAGCTTATATGACAATCATCTGTCTGGTCATCCACCAATGGCATGAAAAGGAAACAACGGTTATTGAAGGAGTTTAGGATACGTGGCCATGGAATGCGGTATTACTCGATTGGCACGAGCTGAGGTCATCAACCTCGCGGAAAATTAAGTGGTCGACTATGGGCGAAAATTCCTGAGGCCACAGCGAGATGTGAGAGATGGCAGATATGCCGCGATGTTGGAAAACTGTCAAGAGGCTGTACTATTGCGATGAAAAAATGTTGTATGATTTGTGGCAATCATATAGCTCACATTATGTGTAAAAAATGTGTTGAATGAAGAAATGTTTGTTGAAAATAAAGAATAATGTTTTTTCTATTTCATTAATGCATTCTAAAAATGGATTCTAATGGGTTTACATGTGATTCAAAGTGTAACAAAGAAATTTTTGTCAAAACCCATTATGAAAAACATAGGTACATAGTGAAGATCATGGCTTTTATCAAAGGTGATATATTTATCGCTTTTTGGTAGTTCTAAATTGTGCCTGATCTTGGCAATCCGAATGTAAAATACTCTACCCCCAGATTAGCGAATCACTGCTATGTATATTCATAGGCGGTCGATTTAAAAAGAACTCAGCATGCTGAATAGTACACGGTGACACATTGCAAGGGCGCATGGGGCACCACCCACTTTTTGTGCAATCGAACTTGAGTGCATATTTCTTAATTTCAGGGAATTTCAATTGAAAGACTTTTGAGCGCCAATGTCATATAATCCTTTACATGGCATTGGTTCAGATACGAAATGGGCACCCAGCATCTCCTATAATAATTTACGTAGAGTCAATTCATATGTGAAGAGGCACCCATGTCCTATGATATTTCTCTAGTATCAGCTCTGGCGTAAAGAGGGTGCCATGATTATTTACTGCTACTTTCAGTTCTGAAGTGAGCAGGGCACTCTATTCATTCGTTAGAGGTGCCCTACTCTTGCCAAAGTTGGTTTAAGTTTGGTCTTGCACGCTGCCGTTTCCAACCCCTCCTCATAGATGCATTGGATGGTTGTCAGGCTGATCCAAAATTTTGAGGAATGATTGTGCACAAATCAACTAGATAGCGCCTTTATTCTTAATGTGCAAGGACTCAATGAACATTTTTAAGGGGTGAGGCGGCTATCCCCCGTCGCATGTTATCAGCGCCTAAGCCCGTATTCTGCAGGTCCACCGCTGCCCCCTTTGAAAACCTGCCTACGTCCCTGCACAAGGTTGTTTGATAATCTTTAAATTTGCTTTTATTGGAAACTCATTGAGCTTTTCAGTTCCAAATCTTTTGCTTTAAAATTCATTTAGGTTATTTATGGAAAGGATTCTGTTGGTTTTCTTTTTGATTCAGAAAAATAACTTGAATATAATCAATATATTGGTAATTCCAGATCATCGCTCGCACATTGTTGCCGAATCAATAAGTTGAAGCAGGATTCACCGCAACGTGTAATGCACTTCCTTAATTTAATAGGTTCGAGGTCGTTGCAACTTTTTCAATTCGTTATTGGCGGGGACGATGTTGAGTAAACATAACATTTGAAGTTTTGAAAGCACATAATTGCACTGATATTCTTGTGACATGGGGTAATCTGTGTTATGACCGAAAATTTCAGCAATTTGCGCTTAGTTGATTGTTTTGTTTACATCAATTGTTTCGTGGATTCATGGCATCAGTTCATCACTTTGAGTTTGTTATACAACATCTCTAGCTTCTGAGTATCACGCATTTGTGAAAGAATTATCCGTAGCCGAATTCGAAAATTGTAGACTTGCTGTTATTGCATCATGTTGATTTGCCATAAACGATTGAATTCTAAGCTGAGCGAAAGCTCCAAATTAACCGGGAGCCCGTGTTGTTCGTTGTTTTTGAATTTATTAAGAGACATGTCTTGTATTCTATGTATTTGCATTGCAATTGCAGTGCACATTTTTTTTGAAAATTATTTTCTAGGGCTGTAGTAATTCGACACTTAAAGTCGCTTTTGAGATGTAATCAGAAGAACGTGTTGTCTAACTTCAGTCGATTGTCATTTTTTAAAATGCATCCGTGGAACTAAGCCACTTGTAATACAATAGAACAATTGAAGAGGTGCTCGAATTTTGTATGATATATATGACATCTCTTGATTGTTTTATTGCATGTACTTCTCAAGGAATCTAGTAAACCATCTGATTTGACAACGATGGCATCTATACAAATACTTACAGTCTACATGAAGATGTACTGTAGATATAAATACCAAATATGCTTGAGTACAACACTCAACTTCTTAAATAGGCAGCAAGCTCAATTACGTTCATCAGATCACGGTTTGGTCAAATATTCATTCGTGATATCATTCCTCAAATCATTCGGGATATGATCCTTCAGTGTGTCAGCATCTGCATTCTGCATAGTCATCAATGAAGGTCAGTGCATTTATTCTCACGAAACCATTGGTGGTTCAGTCAAAGGAATTTCAAGCATATTTTTTCGCACATTACCTGAGTGAAGTTGACAGTTATCAGATAAGTTTAATTATTCAAAACAAGCCGAAAGGCCAAACATTAATCAAATCAATAATGCAGAAATCATTTTGAATCTCAAGATTATTCAGTTTAATTTTTCATTCTCCGGTTGTGGTAACTTAGGGGAAATTCTTTCGGGAATATTTCCATTGTCAGATTGCAAGCGATATTGAGTCTGGTCGAGATAGAATTTCTTGCAACTTTTAATATGGACTAGGTCCGCCTTTTACAAAAGAGTTGCGTGATCAAATGAGCAAATTCAACGATTTCTCTGCCACTTGTTTCGATGAAACAACAACAGAACAAGTTCCGAAGCAATTAGACAGGTCTGTATACAGTGCGTTTCCTTGACCACACCTTTGCACGTGTTTCTGTTAGATATCTGACATCTCTTTGGACATGCTGTGGTGGACGATGTGAGCACAAAGCTTCTGAAAGCCTAAAGAGAAAACGGTCTTCGTCTATAAAAGCTGGTGCAGATTAGCTATGATAGCCCCAGTGTAAAACGGCAATTTAGAATCGCGTAGACTGTTTTGACAGATGCCACCTCACCTGGTTTATTTCTCATCGCATTCTTTTGAACACACAATTAATTCAGAGCATCTTTCGACACGGATCAGATGTCATTGAAGACTGGGGTATTGAGGAATTTCTTCAAGACATCTCTTAGTTTTCAGACATTCTGCAACACGGCGAGAAGACTATCAACATGTCGCAAAAATTCATGAATTTGAACGAAGCTCCTTTAAGCGTTAAGTTTGTGGAGACACATTGGACAACACTTGAAAAGTCAATTTTCGGCTGTCAAAGAGTATTTCCATAGCCATCAGCGGCTGGAAAGATGCAGAAGAATATTGCCCTTTTTGAATTCTCCACGGTCATTGATATACACGTATATGGGGTTCTTGGGATCAATATAAATTCTTCTCAACGATTTCTTGATTCAGTTCCAAGCTCAGAAGCCACCAATGCATTCGATGTATCAGTCAGCTCTCAACTCATCAACCCCTACAGACCTGAACTTTTTCACACCCTCTGAGACATGAGGGGGACATGAGGCAGTGGACCCATTTTATAAATTCTTAGATTACTTGCTTAAATCAATTTCAAATCAATAGGAAAATTGATTTTAAGTAAAACAATGATGTTTGCGTGTAGCAGGTCGATAGATCTAATCATTTGAGCGTCCTTAACCTTCTCAGTGAACACATGCGATAATTTGGTAGTTTTGTAATTCAACGACATTTAGCTCAGTATCAGTTGTACTATGAGTCGGTTTCACTATGTTTGCTATCGTCATATAACCTCAGATAGCTGATTTTAATGAAAATGATTTATTCCATGCAGCAGAATCCTTGCATCTGTCAACTGCTTCAAATTTATCCATGCCAATCGGAAATAGGCCTAACTTGATCCATAATTGCTACATTTTTAGACCATCAAAACAGTGGTGGAGATCTCAAACTAATCAATTACTGCTGTGAAAACCTAGCCAAGAATCTGTTTTTAGCGTTGGACTATGAATATAGTGATCTTTTTTATTTTTGAACATTGTTTTATGCCGATTTGTTCATGTAGGCTAGCGAGTCATGCACAATCACGTGAAAATGCCCATTTTGCGATCTTCAAGGGGGTACAGTGGACCCCTTGGCCTACCTAGTATGCTTCTACTGATTCAATTGAAATGAAATAACACACGCAGTTTCACTGTCAAAAATGATGATTTTACATCAGCATGAGCGGTGATATATCAACAGCATAAAAAAGTAAGATAGAAAAATATGGCTCCGGTGTGTGAAAGCAGAATTCCTTCTCTCTCTCTCTCTTTGTATATATAGTATATATGTATGTATATATAATTATTTATCCCTTCTGATGTTGGCAAAATCCTTGACTAATGTAATAAATCCATGAGAAATCGATGCTCTCGAAGATGATCGACCAATATCGGAGGAGTATCGTGAGGTACGGAGGACGTTGATGTTTTTTGTCACAAGTTTCATACATTGAATCCTCTTCCGGTGCACCACCGGTTTCCTTTCTCTGTAGGTTGGCTAGGGTTCTAATGATTCTCTTTCATGGTAAAGCTGATCCTGAAAAAGGCTTCAGCGAAAATGGGTTATTGATCACTGATGTGAGATGGTCATAATCACAATCGACACTAGGGGATATGGAGCGAATAAAGGCGCATTGAAGTTTAGAAGTGGCTTTCTTTTGTCGGTTCCAATCACAAAGCCATTAGAACATGCTTTCCAAGAGAAATCTAAGCGCTAGAGAGATTCTCTTCGTGATGAGGAAAGAATGAGGATGGAGTGGCAGTTTTTTATGCGCGAATGAGAACAAGGAAATAAAGTGTGTTTTTTTACTGATCTACTGAAATACATTTGATTCAATCAATTTGGCTGATAAATCTGGTGATATTGCATGGGGGACGCCTCGAGGATATTTCCTAATTTTTTCACCCACCCATTACAGATAATCGAACATGACCTGTAGGTAGATAAGCTTTAAGGCTTTTCCTTGTCCATGAATTCGCGAAAAGAAGCTTCAGAAAACTCAATTTTCAAATCAGTTGTCATCAATCCAAACATAGTCAGAAATCGATGATTACAAAGCGATTTAGTAACATGATGGCATCAGGAACAACACTATTTATATGCAGTTACTTTTTGCCAGCCGATATTTATTTGCATAGTCAAATCCTTGCTTAAAAAGTGAAAGATCTTCACCCATATGAAAACTTAGCATTCATTGTACTTACTGTCTCCAGAATTTTGTATAATGGGTTGATACGGCAAAGTTGTCTGACATGCGGCATCGGATTGTCGTACAACATTTGCATAAGAGTATGAACTTGGTTGTCTTCATTTTTGATGTGCTAATATATTTTTGCTTTACAACATGCCGTGTAGGAATAAGTGAGTTCGTCATTCCGCACACAGCGAAAGACAATTGATGATGTCTATGGATGACGACGAGTTAATTGAGACTGAGAAATTCCCTCTCCTTTTAGACTGCACACTAAAATACTAAAGTTCGCTGAATATGTGGCTGGAGCTATGGGGGATCAGCCAGAAGGATCATCGTGAGAGAAAACAAGAGACATGTTGAACCAATCCCACCAACGGCTTCGACTGACTGTTCTCTATCAACCTCCGTCCATGGAGATCCAACATCACAGTTCATTGATACGCCTGTCTTCTCAATAATTCTACACTTCATATTTAAGTCGAGCCGGACGTGGAGAGATACTGAATTGAAAATCGGTGTGATTTTTCTCCACTCGCATCGAGCTCATTCGACTTTTTCGAAAAACCATTTCGAATCGAATCGAATATCGAAACATCGAAAGAAAGTTCAGTCATTCACAGATTGACGGGCTGGTTAACCACTAACTGGTTTGGCTATTTTACTTCGGGGTAAACTTTAGTCCAAAACGTGTATCATCGAATCTGCCAAAAACCGAAAGTTACTTGCTGAAATTTCGAGCAATTGCGAGGTCTACTTCACTAAAATAAGAGCCCCCAGGATAAAGACTCAGCAATCAATTGACAACTTTTATTATAAAGCCTAGATTTCATGTGTTGTAACTCAATAGAGCTTGCGGTCCTATGATATTTTTTTTTCATTTAAAGTAAGCAGCTTGACATACTTCTAAAAGCTGCAGATGCCTGAAAAAGTGCGGAAATGGCAGTTTTATATCGAATACATTACAAGTGAGTCATATTAGTCCGACAGTCAGAGCGAGTTTCTGCAGGGAACGAGGCCAAAAATGAGACTTTCACAGAATGATGCACATCTTCTGCATACTACGAATCTGCACGTCTGCTGAGTTCTAGTGAGTTGCTCTTCTTGTCAGACAGATTAAAGAAAAATACATGTTAATCCAATGGGACGCAGATTGTAGCTTTTGGCTAAAATGAAATTTTCTATGTTTTCGCTTATCAACTGGAAAGCATTAAGATTAGAGTCATAATTTTTGACATGGAATGTCTTCAGGTCATTTCCTATGATGTACATGTGTTATTATCATGATTCTGATAGGCAATGTATGTGAGAATGTGGTTGAATGTGGATAAAATTGCTCAAAATGTCTGTGTTTGCAGACATTAAGAGGCTCTCCAAATCTAAATGTGTTTAGCTTTACAGATAGGGGTGCGTGAACATGAGAGGAAATGACCTGAAGACATTCCATGCCAAAAATAATGACTCTCGTCTTAATGTTCTTCGTTTAAACAGAGAAAAGACAGAAAATTTCATTTTAGCCAAAAGCTACAATCTGCGTCCCATTGGATTAACATGTATTTTTCTTTAATCTGTCTGACAAGAAGAGTAACTCACTAGAACTCGGCAGACGTGTAGATTCGTATTATGCAGAAGATTTACATCATTCTGTGAAAGTCTAATTTTCGGTCTCGTTCCCTGCAGAAACTCATTCTGGCTGCCGGACTATATTCTTATCTGTAATTCATTCGAAAAAAAATCGGCTACCTTCTACCTACTATTTTGTCATTTACAGTAGTTATACTCGTATGATCCACATGAAGTTGGTGCGCAAGGAGATCCAGATTGTTGGCGTGGTTGAGAATTGCGATTTCGTCTCGCTGAATTGTTTCTTACGTGCATTCGTGCGTTGCTTACGTGGCTGTTGCGTGTTCACATGAGCTAAGTTCATGGGCATCATTCGCAACTGTACACACTTTCTGTCTTCCCTTTGTGTTTGAATGAAGCAAATCACGAAACTGATGCACCATTCTTTCATGACTGAGTATTCACAAATAAGGGAAATCTTGATCCTTAATCATGAACTTGATCTTAACCGATGGAGTTTTCACTGCTGATCATTATTTAATTATTTTTCAATGATTTACATCGATACATGGTGATAGTTAGCAATTATTTATCATTTTATTAGTCATAGCTATTGTGCACATTTCAATTTTTATTGTTTTTAATGAGTAAGGATTTCTATGATATTGAAGATGACTGAATGAAACTTTCCGGAAATGAGGGAACACACAAAAAGCATTGGTATTTATATTTACTTCCCTCTACGGGTCGCCAATGCTTCAAAAATAGTCATATCTATCTTTCTCTATCCCTTCAGGTTTCTGGACAGAAATGCTGAGAATCGGTGTCTCAAAAACTGTGTAGTCTCCGAGCCGAAGCACTGAAGACGAGGTGATAACACAGATTTTGATGAGAGCTTATTCGAAATCCACCTCCATGACATCATTGGGATAAACATAATGATTCACAATTTCATTGCTAAGCATTCGTCTCGAACTGTTTTGAATACAGCATTCTTCACCAAGCATTTGCAACTGTACCAGATGGACCAGATGCACCTTGTATTTTCTTTGTGCTATTGTGAATTGATTCAGCATCAATAGTTTCAAAATTGATCATTTCTACAAGCCTCCTTTTAAGAGGCCCTTGAATCAAATTCTCACTGTCTACCTAACTCGTTTTTGGATCCTATCAACTCTCCCCTTCAAGCTTTTCCTATCTGATTAATTATGCGATTTTCATTTGCAAATTTCAAGTCGAATGGCAAGTCCTTTGTAGGGTTCTATCCATTGTTATTAATGTCTGTATGAATAAATCAGGCTTTTCTATTCCCGATTTCATGACAGGAAGCCTTTAAGAGAGCAAGGATGTCTTTATACTTTTACTGATTGCCACAGGGAAATTGGCAACATTGTAATACCACACATTTTTTAGTTTCATTTTATTCTGCACCACTTGAGACAAAATGCTGACTCATATTCCTTTACAGGAACATCAACGAGAACGAGATCAAAAGCTTCGGCATAAATGAAATCAAACAGCCATCGACTTCTGTAGTGAAGTTGTGGGGATTATCTATCACGTACCTTCGAAAAGTCATGAAATAAAAAAAACGATGATCATTTTTATTATCTCTCAACTGTAAGGAATAACAATTAAAAGAAAAATTATACGTACATTGGGTCCATCTACATTTTTACAAAATATTTTTATATTCATTTGCATGCACAGACTACTGTCCATTTAACTTGTCATAAATGTCAGATTTGTGGGAAAATATTTGAGGAGCAGGCTTCATTTTGATATCAGCATGCATGTTAGATGATTCTCCTACAGCTTATTGATCTATAGATATGTATTTAGAATGTCGAGTTCTAATCATGTCTTTCATGTTTCAGAAAATGGACCGACGAACTCCTGTGAATCCAAAATTTAAGAATGTTAAGCCTGTTGTCGATACAGGTAAGAATCATGCATGCTTTGAACATGTTAATGCCTTGACTTTTCATACATAAGTATTAGATATTTAAGAGGAATCAAGTTTGAGACGGTGCTCCTTATATATTGTGTGCACAGTTACAATTTAAGTTCTGTCACAACTAGTACGTATCTTCAATATAAATAATTCTGGATACATGAGCATTCAAATTCTTGTATAATGAATGACTGAATTAATCAATAATTTATTCAAATTTTCATTCTGTACTACAAGTATCAGTGCAACTTAGCACTGCCTTCTTCGGTACTATCTGTCTTATTACTTTATAAGTTCATTCGCCTTCACCTACTTTTCTGCTGCTTTTCTGTGACCTTCATTGCCTTTAAATCCATGTTTCAGCTCTTACTTCTATTCACTTCACATGGTTTTCTTACCTCAGATCCTTTAAATTTGAATGATTATGTGTCCATCCAAGAATTTTTTTACCTCATGATGGTCACAATATAAGAGAAATGAATGTAAATCACAATTCATAACCGTTGCGCATCTCTAACTTACAATTGAAATTAATGAAGAAGAGTTCACTGCCTCATGATTCAGGAAATCATTTCTCAGAATATAGTTCGATGACTCTTAATAATTTTCATCTTTGAACTTGTATTTTCTTTTAAATTGAAACATGTGTGTACACGAAATAATGCTTAATAGTAGTAATAGATCTTCATATATTCCAGGAGCAAGTGTAACCAAATACAAGGAGAAAATCGAAGAAATGAAGAAAAGTGAGTTAGTTTAGTACTGGAGTGGGACCTACTGTGGACATTTTATTTGACGGACACGGGCTTCGCCGTGATAAGCTAAAAACATTGAAAAAAGATGGTAATTATTAATAGCAACTAAATATAGAGTTAGTCTAAATCTGTGTTTCTCAAGCTTTATTTCCTCATCACCCACTTTTTAAATCAAATGTAATAATCGCCCCTCGCTGATCATATTATACATAGTAGTACGTTTGATGGAAGATGCAACGTAATTCGCATGCCATTGATTTTATAAATTTTCATTTTGACCAGGGGCCGTATGCAGAGTCTCGAAATTAGATTAGACTTATCTAATTTCTGAGATATTTGATCAATCTAATCTAATTGGTATTGAAGAATAATTAGAATAAATTTTCGATTAGATTGATCCAATAATTTTTAGATTAGATCGTTCTAATCTAACTGGTATTCAGAGAATGAAATGTACGGTGATATTAGATTCGTTCAATCCAATATTGTTAGACAGCCATGGCGTTGTCTACTTTCAAGTGAGTAGCGTTTCTGTGATGCCAGTTAGTCACTGGTGATTACTGAAATAGTTTATAATCACTGTACTTGAAACTTGCACGCCAGTTGACCATCAGGTGAAATGGAAGTTGTACATTTGCAATCGTCAACATCATCAAGCCACAGGCAATATAATAATATTTTCGATCCACTTCAAAATTTGAACGACCAACAACTGCTCAGACGATTCCGCTTTGATAAAGCAAGTATACGCATGCTAACCGGCATGATTGAAGACGAGTTGCCCTACATCGAACAGAAGCGAGGTCGTCCAATTCCACCACATGTCCAAGTTTGTGCCACACTGAGATATTTGGCCTCCAATGACTTCCAAATATCTGTCGGAAACTCATTGTGCATCAGCCAGTCATCAGTCTCCAGATGTGTCCACAACGTAGTTGATGCTTTATCAAACCACATAAAAGAATATGTCAGGTTCCCAATGAGTTCTGAGGATATGAGAAGAATCCAACATGATTTTTACGGGATCGCACATTTTCCGTGTCTACTGACTATTTTTCTACTGTCGACTGACTACTGGCTATTTTTCGCGTCTACTGAATATCAGATCAATGATATCTTTGTCATGAAAAAGTCGTCAAATATCGATAGATTGGCTTTCTTATTGGTTGTTGTTGAGACAGACATATGGATTTCCGTTCAGCCTAATTTAGAGAATTGGTGTCAACTATTGGCATTAGAAAGCAACTGTGAATACGAATTCGCAGACTAATCTAATATTGCACAATCCAATCTAAATCATTAGATTAGATCAGTCTATTTTCCTGAATACGGTCCCAGGTGTAACTCAGTAGTGAGCGCAGAAATCATTTTGTCAATACAATTGACATATATCCTCAGCGTTTACAAGGTACAAAATCGCATAAAATTAACATTATATGCAAATTTACATGTCTTCACAAACGAGTCAAGGTCATTGCATAGTTCAACTTTACGTCATTGATGTTACAAGTTCAGAACAAGAACATGTGATCCATTCCGCTCATTCGATAATAGATTATTGTTTTCCTTTATCATGATGGATTCAAGAATTAATGGCTGTCTGAAGCGACCAATAATAGTGAAGTTTTCAGCCTTGGGGCTATGATCGTGCATAGATATCTTTGTAGCACATGGATATCCACGAAAATGCTCACTGATGCGAGTATTAGAGTGTTTCATAGTGGCACCGAGTACCGCATAGAACAGCGATCACAACTATATTGATAAGAAATGTTCGATTTAACGCCACAAGGGACAGCATCTTTGTAATGAAAGAAATCCTTTAATTTTGAAGTTGTAGAGGCAACTTTTATTTCATAATTTTGAAGATAACGGTCTAATTTCTCAATTTTAGACTGCAGCTCTTCTGAGCCTTCCTGAATGAACGGAATAGACCAATAGATTTTAATTATATCCTCTTTTTCAAATTTGCATGCATTTCGAACAACCTGTTCAACTTTCTTTTTGATACGATCAATCAGGTCTTCCGTAAAATCGTTCAATTTAAAGATGTTGCGAATACGAGAAGCAGCCTTTTCATACAAATGGCTCTCTGAGCAGATTCCTAAGGCTCTATAAAACTAAGAGCGAATGGCTGCGGTTTTGTAACTGATTGGTACATATGCACCAGAAAGAGTAACTCCAGTGTTTGTGTCTTTTAAATGAAAGTCAATTTCAAGTGTACTAGTTTTGAGAGTAAGTTTGATGTCAAGAAAAGTAACAGAATTTTCGACACTTTCTTCACAAGTGAACTGAATGTTTTGATCCAATTCATCTGAAAAGTTCAAGAAACCTTTAGCCTCTTGGTCACTATGAAAGATCAAAAAACAAACATCCACATAGCGACTATAGTATACTCATTGACATAATTAATGAAACAAACTATCATTGGCTTGAATTGAATATATATACATACATGTATATATACCAGTCAAAAAGAAAGAAGTTAAAGAATTAAATGTTTCAAAAATTTTGTCAATGAGTATAGATTGGCAATTTGCCTTCGTACTTACTAAAATTACTCTCAATTTTATTGAGGGAAAAAGCAGCCATTGTGGGCCCCAAAGGAGAGACCATGACCATTCCTTCAAATTGATAGTACAGATTATTACCGTATCTAATCTAAAAGGAATATTCGTGCATAAATGCTCCATAAGAGACTTGAAGGCTTTTTCAATTTACTGGAAATTCGGTAAAGTCGATCAGTAAGGAAATATGGTCGATGGTCTTTCTCACGGGAATGCTAGTAAATAAGTTCTTCATGTCAAAGCTATACATTTTCAAATCACCTTGTGGTAAAGATAAATTTTTGAGGGACTCGACAAACTGTAAGTTATCTTTTAGCCTGTACTGGATAGGAATGTATTTTTTTCAAATGGCTATCAAGCCAACGTTATGAGTGCCGATACATTTCGTTGACTCTAGTCAACTTTTGACTAGTTGACTAGAGTCAACGAAATGCATCGGCACTCATAAAGTTGTCCATTTTTGATTTGGGATTCAAGTGTTGGGATTTTAGTTGTTTTTTTTAATTAATGTGACACATTTGTCTCTAGTCTTTCTTGATAAATGCTTGGTAAATAATTTTAAAAAACGTACATTTGAAGTCTTCTTTGTTTAAACTGCCTCAAGTCGCTGACATGGCATTCATGATAGATTTTTGCTCAGTACAGGCAATGAAGGTAGTCTTAGATTGTCTTTATTGTTACATTCTAATGTATTTGATTTTCTGACTTAGTTATCCATGTTTACTAGATAAGATAATATTCATATTACTACTTAGTTATACGAGTATAGTCTTCCCCAAGATTCTTTCTTCTATTATCTATTTCTTTCCTTTCAATTCACTTCTTCTGGGGACATCTTTGGTGCTGGCGTGTCCTTTTCCACCATTCATTCATTTAAAAAATGATTCACTTCACAAATCATTATTGCACGCTTTCTCTTACCGTATGTCATATGAAGGGGAAAATATCTGGAATCAGAAAACATAACTTTTGTAAGTCAATTCTTCGTATACGGAGAAAATTTTTGAGTGCACCGTCTTAGTAATTCTTTACTCCATGGTCATTACGATTTTAGATCAATAATGTTTCTGCTTATGTAGAGTTAAACAGAAGGACAGATTATCTCCCAATTATTTCTTCTTCAATATGTTGATAATAAGGAAGATAAACTGAACGTCATGTTCAATACTCGGATGAGACTTAAACGTGAATCTACATTTAGGCTCTAGATGTTTAATTTAAGTATTTTTTAAGTGTCAATTATTGTAATCGCCCACCAACTGAGCATCGCCCACTTTATCGCCCCCAAAGTATTTTCGCCCATTAGAATCGCTTCATCGACCACCTTGAGAATCACTGATCTAAATGGCTAATCCATTTTGAACCAGATATTTTGAGCCTTTTACATAGGCCCACAGTTGGCAGAATTCTAAGTTAAAAAAAGAAAATCACCTTTAAAGCTATGTGATTCTTTATATTTAATGGGAATTTCAATATTTTGTGCTGTGTAATCAACATGCATGTCATCGTATGCAGAAACGAATGCTCTGTGACTGAATGTCGAATGCTAGGTCCTAGCTTCAGATTATTTCTAAAACATTGTATGAGATTTCATGTTGACGGAAGATGATTCCAGAGCTGAAGAACTTCGGGATAGCGTTTCTGAGCATAATTTATTCCGATGATAAGACTTGCACTTATTAGTTCATGACCGAAAAATAGCGTGTTTCACGTTATCCATTACACATTTTCCTTCGATAGATAATTTAGTCCCTAAAATTTGGAAAGTATGGTACCTGTCTTTTATTATAGGTGTTGATGTTTTCTAGAAACAGGTGCAGATTATATAAGTACCGGTACTGTACATACACGTACTAGGAAAATTCTTTCAGCGCTAGATTAAGCGAACGTAGTGAGCGAAATCTGATGATTGACGGCGAAGAGAGGCGACGCGATCGTGCGACTCGGAGCTAAGTGAGCTAGTCGAAAGGAGTCCATCAAGCCCGCCGGATGCCTAAGCCTACTCAAATACGACGCTATCACACACTCAACGGTCGTCTGGTACCCAATAGGGAAAAAAAGTGGGTCCACCAACAGGCTACCACGAACCGTCATCTTCTAAGCCACTCTCCGCGGGTATGTACAGTGCCTCTAGTGTGGCTAGTACTCCCCACTATCTTTCCCAGACAGGTCTTCCTCCTTTAAAAGGCAGTGCGGTGACTGCTAAAGAATTAGAAGCAGTCATTTATCGGCCTCCTTTAACTTGATTTTTCAAATTGATTTAAATGGTGTTTCCAAGCAAAAAGATAATTCAAAATGGAAATTGTACTGACATGCATCTCTCTCGCAATAAAAAATTACAAAATAACAACACTTAAAACTATCAGGTATTAAAATAGTTTTCTCTCCATATTGGATGTGTGAAGGAATGAATTTATTATAATTGAGATAATGCAATAAAATATCAAATTGATCGAAATTCACACATTTCGGTGCGCCAGTCAATGAACCGCTGCAAGTACAGATAACCGGTCCACCAGTGAACCAGCGCGCAGCCATTTGCATTGTGTTTATGACTTAGCTATAATCTTTCAATGGTCTTTGATTTAGCTTTCATTAAAAAAATGGTTTACAATTTTCCGTGATGTCCAATGATCTGCTCAAAGTTTTCGCGAAGGAATGCGATTATCCTTATCTTTGCTAGATGCGTCATCTCCTGATTGACATCGGACCATGGATAGCGGAATCAATTTCAATCATACTTCATGTGGGTCTCAATGCAAAGGAACACAAGTTCGTGTTAAAGGTGCACTCCGGGCAAAAAATTCGTTTTTGATTTTATTGTCTTGAAAGCAAGTTTATGCATCAGCTGTCACTTCTATCCGTATCCGGCACTATGCAACGATTTGCTTTACGAGATATCCGCTTGTCTAATGCGCGTGATGACGTCAGCTGTGATAAACACCACTGCAGGCACAGAATTAGACATATCGTGTCTTCTTCTGTTTGACTAGAAAGGAAACATTGGAACATGTAACGTTAATGAAATGGCACAATCTGCTGACATAATATCATAGCAATCGAACAATAAGCAGCCAGTTCAAGATTAAACACGCCAAATTGTACGAAGTTTCAGTGACTGTTATCAAACGGATCACACTGCAAAGAGACACAGTCGATGTCAAGGTTTATAGAGAAGTTTGTGAACGTTTTTTCGTGCGCCTGCTAACTTTTTTAATAAAGATCGGAGGGCCCAACATCATCGAGAAAACTTTTGCGCAATGATCTGAATTCTTCGAATCTGAAGGAATCGTGGCGATCGGAGCACTTTGAAGGAATTCAGAGCAATTCGCAAGGGACGCACCACTATTTTTCCTATCTTTGCAAGGTATTAAAAATTTCTTTTTGCCCACTTAATATGTTCCTGCATGTGCCATCGTTTTTAATCAGTTTGCACTTCTAGCAAAGTGATGCGGTTAAACAATCTAATTCTGTGACTGCAGGTGTAGTGTGCAGTGAATGAAAGCCGATATCACGAGGAAGTGCAGTGAAAGTCAATGGGAAAAGTCATTTATGAATCAAGACATGGACAGCACGAATGAGGGTGAATTTTGTCCTAGTTTATAAGCCTTCTTATACGTAGTTGTTGACATGTAGAGGGTGCAATTTGATGATACACATCATAAAGTGAGTTCATTTTAGTTTGCTCGTGAGGCTGAAATTTGATCAGATGCTCGAAAACGATTTCTTGTCAACTATGTAAACATAATACACATTTACAAACCCTTTTATGCAGGCCTTCGATAAATTTATCGGCTGGCCTATCACGTTACCTACGAAAAGATTATATTTATTGCCGCACACAGAAAGTTTCCATAGGCCATTATCAGAGTAAGACTGAATAATCTCTCCCAGAGATTTATTGTTGAAAGGCAAGAAAAAATATAAGTCAAAAATCAGAAGGTGACGACGTTTCGTGTCGCAGACACATCCTCATGGGACTTTGGTGAGTCAAAATATTGATAACCAATACTTGTACCTATATAGGCCTAGCATGTATACAGATCAGCAATAATTACCGTTCATTAGCTCGTGTTTGCGGTTCATAGCACAAGTGCGAGTACGAACAGGGTAAGTCTGACAGTCGAGGAAATCAATGCTAAAATCATCAGTACATAAAAAGAGAATCAGGGTGATTAGCGATAAGTTACTCAGAAATGGCAATCTTGCTATCCAAATAAATAATACTGCGGCGATGCTCATGAAAACGTGAATAGAAAGAGCAGTTGGCATCGTGACAAAAGTTACAGCGCAAGCTGTAAGCAACATAACGCGATTTTCTCACTGGAAGTTTTGCAGCCAGTGAATCTTTCCTGATTCAGCTTCAGAAAAGCTCCACTTTTTGAGAAATATCGTGGTTGTTTTGCTTTACATAGCCTTTTGAACAAATCGTACTACCTGTTTAATGTCTTGTTGCTATCGGGAAAATGTTCAGAGCAAGCGCGTCTTGACTGAGACGGCTGAGACCTCAGTGCTGCAGTCAGCGCTGTGTATGGCTGCCATCCCTTATTGTCACCGTATCACAGTTGACATTATCACCGAATATTGTTCGACACGTAGCGAGAGAACTGCGCCTCGAGTTGCGAATCGATGGTGCTAAATCAACTTGACTGATGCCGTAGTATCGATACGCACCAACTTAAAAATTGACCGGAGTAAGCAAACCTTTAAGGCATATTCCAGATATGGCAAGCAATTTCAAAATCATCAAATTTCTATGAAGTGACTGATAATTGAACTTGCTTACCTATTCACTAATTAGCGTGCGTTACCACGAAATTGCGTGATGTATCTTGAACTTGTGTGATCTAACCACAGAGATAGAGTCATTTGCGTGTGGGTTAATTTAGAGCGGACATAACCATTTCCCAGCCGTTTTATGCAATGGTATCAAGCGATAGAGATTGACATAGATATCCGTTTCTCTTTGGCTTGCGTATGTGGCCAAACGCGCTCATTGCAGATAGCTCGTATCTGCGAACCCATGAACCTCAACGGTCAGATTGCAGTAGACTATCAAGTGAAAAGTGAAAATCTTAAAGAATCTTAAAGTCAAATTTTCTTAGTGATGAATTTATCAAATGGAAATGTCATTCACACCGTTTGACTCTTCAGGATCTAAATGTGCTAGCTGTGTACGTTTTATGTGGTGTCAATCTTCTGGTTCGTCTTGAATTCGCATTACGGTCAATAGAAAATTTATCTTCTTGCCCCTCGAGACTAGTTCTGACCTTGACCATCAGTATTGAGGAAGTCATCTGTAGATTTAAACATGCAGACAAAACAATTTATCTCTTGGGATATAAAATAGAAATCTATGACGTTTCTTTTAAGCAGGTTGACGATCATTGAAATTGCATGCCTTTTCTTGAAGTAGACCAACGTAGTAATGACTTTATCCAGGAGACCTGTATAGAAGAATATTTTGAAGAAATCTGCCACAAGTTTTGCGCATTAATACCCTCTTTTACAATTGAAACTTACTAGGAATTTTATGTTGTTTATTCGAGGTAGAATTATGAGTTATTTTCATTTATTACTTGTCAAGTCTACAATATTTGTGATGCTGCTTTTCAGCCTGACCCCTGCCTTTTCTTCTTTCCTATCAGACTATCGGATACAGAAAAATGAAATATTCAAGCGAATCAAAGTGAGCACTCTCGTACAATTGATAATGCAGGTTGCTGAAGTCGAAGGCACGTTTGATCCTCATCTGGTTGATGAAGAAGAGAAAGGCGACGTGCCTGATACTCAGCGCTCTGCTTTCGAGAGGTGAGAAAATGTCTTCTGTTATGTGTATCAATAGGTTGTCCCTATACATTCAAGATGTGGAGATTGCCATCTATGTGCGGTATGCCAGACAATACAGCTGTACCACGGGCACAAAAGTATGCCAATTTCGATATCAGATTCTGATGAGTCAGAGTGAAGCATAATGATAATTTCAATATACTTGTTAAATTGTAGATACATGTAGTTACCTCTGTTGGTTGCCAATTACCATGAAAGCGATTAGGTAATTCCTCATTTCCATTGCTTATGATGCTGCACGTACATTACTTTCATTTTTACTACCGATTAGGTTATACCTAATTATAAAACTATAACAAGCATTTTCCGAAGGATGTTAGAGTCCTGAGATGCAGCATATGCAGATTTGCAATCTCTTCTTGACTTCAAGCGTTTAACACAGATAGCAGGACATAATTGTTGGATGTTTTTATCATATATTAAGACAATCTGGATGAATATGCAGACTCACCTTGAATAAGACTCTTCATATCATCCAACAGACTGGCGAACGGAGAAGGGGAGCTTCATGTCGGTGACACAAGAGGAGCCGGGCAAAATCAACCTGATGTGCCTTATCTTCTATTGGATATTCGCGATCAAGACGAATTTTCCGCAAGTCGCATTATATCTGGTGAGCATTAGACTGATATAAAGGAATGAACATTTGCTAACAATCATCTTAATTAAGCGGAAATTGAGCTGATCATCAAAGGAAATTCATGATTTGCATTACAATGCAAGTCTTCATAAAAACGTCGACATCCTATTGTACTTATTGTACTTGTTGGTGAACTTTCAAGTTTTTAATTCCATTTTTATCGGTATAATTAATTTTATGATTCATTCAAATCTGAATGGTAAGGCGGACCCATTTACATTCTTCATGGTTCGACCTTCATGGCTGACTTCTACGGATTGGCGCAGGACAAGTTTTTTGAAACGTGAAATCTCACGTCTATAGAAAAGGTCACAAGAAATATAATGTTGATGTGTGTTTGTATGAAAATCACTATTTTCCATAATAGATTTTGAATGGAAGCAGTATTTAGAAGTCTACCTGGCAGCATTAGATTTTTCCTAATTTTGCAATTTTAGTGGCGAACGTTCCATTTTTGGAACAGGTACATATAAGAAGAAGGAATAGAGATTTCCAGTAATTTATGATATGCTTAACTTTACTCCTCCAAAGACAATAGAAATATGACAAAACAACATCATAAATATGATTTTCCTAAGAGCCGTCTAATAACAAATTAATTAATTAATTTGTAGTTATTAAATTAATTACCGAAAAGATTAGCTAAAATGTATATTAAATGGAACTTGCATTCTGTAGAATTCAGAGTTTTAAGAAACGAATAAGATAAAGGTCACACGTTTTTATACATAAGTACTTATTTTTCTAGAATCTGTGAGACTAAACCCCTGTACCATTGATACGACTTATCACAACTGAAGACTGCTCAGCTCGTCACAAAAAACACGTCTCAGCTGGTGTAAAATGTCTGTTAGCGAGTCGCTCTAGGCATGACTTTTTGAGACGATGGCCAAAGAGTATGGCCAGCTAAACAATAGATCCTATGAATTTTCGGATTTTATTCGCTTCTATATTGGTCGGGAGCTACAACTATCCACGATGTAAGTCGGACCACTAGCTGTCAACTTTGTTATACAAGATATCGTCAGCTATGCATCCAGCATGTGCTCTACTGGTCATAACAATGAGGCAACAACTCATGGATTCCTGTATCAGGAATCCTGATACAGTGAGTGGCACATGCGGTAGCCTACGTTAGCATATCAAGGGTCAATTTCGTAGTTGCTGAAATGAAATTTTGTACAAATTCTATGTGGTTCCGGTTCTGAGCACATCTGGTGCAAGTGATATAAAGCACCAGTTTTATTATAGGCCATGGGGCAGTCTGCATGAGCTTAAAGTTATTTTAGAGAGCCAGTGCATTCACTGTCCTGGATGCTCAAGGGATTGCGCATAGTAGGCCTAGGTAATTGAGCTGCCCACTCATTTTGATGGCTATGTCGGCTGAGGAAAGGAAGCAGGCCTATTGGTTCTACAGGCGCCTTTTTCTGGTCCCTTCATTTCTTCGTCATCGTTTATACATACTCAGAAATATGCCTACCGCTGCATGTTCCTCGCCTATAAATATGTGTCAAATTTATTGCCCTTTCAAAAATTTTCCGTTTTTGGAAAATTTTGAACACTGGTGTCTAGCAGGTGTGTGATTGTAGCCCAGTGTGTTTTACTTTATAGTCAATGAATATTGGGTGGATGTTTAGGATCTACCAACTTTCCATAGCTAATAAACTCCAGTCCATAGGAATTGATTACTTGCCGTTGGAAGTCGTCAGGAAGGGTATCCGAACTAAAAGTACCACAACGCTCCAGAAAAGTTTTAAGGCGCGTTTACACGTGAAGCTTTATTGCTGCCACCTGCAATCAGATTGCAGAGGCCGTTTACACTTGACATTAAAAAGTTGCTGACACTAGAGGAAAAATTGCTACTGACACTTTATCGATCTATGATGAGTCAAAAAATTGCGGGAGATTCGCAGGAGCGTTTACACTTGACACTTTTAGTCGACACTTATCTATTCACAATGTCATCGAGAAAGCGGACAGCTGAAGCAGCTACAGCATGCATTTTAACGAGAAAGGAATGCGTAAACAGCGAATGTGGGTTCGTGATTGGCTTGTGAGAGAACAGTTCGGATTTTGCAGTGCGATTATGTTCGAATCATGAGATCGGGTCCGTGCCAGGTTGCAAATTTTTTGAGAATGTCCGCTACCGACTTTGAAGCTTTTTTGGGACGAATCGTATCGAGGATTAGAAAGGAGGACACTTCAATGCGTGCGACAGTTCAAGAAGTGATCGAGTCATGGGCCTACGCATACCGATACCATTGGATTTAAAATTATTGTTAGATGTGTTATTTTAAGATATTTTAAAGCGTTTTTAGAACTTTTCACGGTTAAGTTGATCAACACAAGACTATGTAGCAGCCGTAACTCACGAATTGTTTTCACTTCACTTCACTTAATAGAGTAGCTTATATTTGTTACTGCACACATTCAGACAGTTTAATAATATTACACCACATTATCATTTCTAGGCATACATGTGTGTAAAAGCTACAGCAGAAAGCGCACAAGTAGACCTAGACTAGATTTGATAAGTGCAAGTCGAATCTATAGGCCTATATGTGGCCTAAGATTACAAGTAGTTGGTCCCGCTAACATCGTAAAGATGGCCTGCACAGTTCATTATCCAATCTTCATTGCCCACCACTGTTCTACAGCAAAACACAACAATATTCATGTTGCCACAATTCTTATGATAAGTTAACCGAAAACTTTTACATCAATGTTAAAAAAGTTTTATTCAAATCAAGAAAGTAGGTTTAATAATATAATGCGATAAATGATATATCGGTAATGAAACTTAATGGATCAGTTGTGCCTTCATTTGAGGATTGAATGAACTTCATTGACTCTTAAAACCATTTCGTGACGAATTTATCGCCGGTGCTCGGCCCTAACCTTTGTTTTATTGATTTCGTTGTGGAACTGAGTCCCTGCTGGCTATGTATTTTTCACTGGACTTCTTTAATTGTTGTCTATTTTTTAATTTCGCGACAATCTTCCCCCATGCTTCGGCCTTTTTATTCTGTCTCGATATTCGTGATTGTGCACGTTCCACAAACAGGGATACTGCTCGCATTCATCGATCAGGTCATCGCTTAGCGTCCTTGTCCATTCACCTTTCGTTTGTGGCATTTCGTTGTCAGTCATTGATGAACCAGCGATCATCGTTTTACTAACTGTTTTACTGAATGCTGTATAAATCTGTCGATGTCCATGTCAACACAACAGCCAAACAATCAAAGATTAATTTTATTCGAGAAAGATGAGTCTCGCCTGCAGATGTTTTTTATCTACTGCTCGGTTGCCAATGCACAGTTGCCAAGCGGCCTAGCACCGATACACGACTGCAAAGTTAGTGATTAAATTCCCACGCAACAATAAACAGATGCAAGTCATGTCTTTTGGTGTGGAATTCCTGATCAAATAATACTAGATGCTCCCACAAGCATCACTTGTACAGTGATAGTCAGGAAAACCATTTATGTCCTAGTAGAATGAAGCTCAAATTGATGTAAGCTGTATACACAACAGTACGGAGTAGCAAAAGCAGAAATTATGCATGTAAATGAATAGTACATATTAGCACATCATTAGCTATTTAATGACTGGTGATAATGAAAATAGCAAGAACATAATCCAGCCTCCAAGAAGCCAGGTCGCTGTGTTCCGATCACGATCGTATGAGTGTCAGTAAAAGTGTCAGCTAAAAGTTGCGCCTCGTTCAACTTTGGTGACACTTGTGGCAGACACTTTTCAGAAAGTGTCAGGAGCCGTTTACAAGTGCAATATTTTCACTGACACTCGGCTGCAGCAACTTCTAAAAATGTCAGCAATCTAGTGTCAAACGATAGTGTCAGTGGCGTTTCCACGTGCAAGTTAGGTGGCAGCAATAAAGTGTCAGCAATAAAGTTTCATGTGTAAACGCACCTTTACTATATCAGCACCGTCCAAACGTATGGGGGAATAGTGACGTTAAAGCTAAGCCCACAGTGGAGAGTAATTACCAAAGCTTTTAGCCTGCCTGCCTTTCTCTAAGTAGCTCATAACCCCTGTAAAATCTCACAGTATGTAGAAAAATATTTTCATAATAAATAATTTATCATGATTCATTAAATCCATCAATTGGTATAATCAGTAATACCATTCGCCAATTAGGTCGTGCAACATTATCGTAAATCACCCGGATAGAAGAAACCGTATGCACTGCCCCCGACATTTCGAGTGTTCGAGATACCAGCGTTCTCTCTAGAGTCTAGAAGAGGTAACTAGCAAGTGCAATGGTCTAACGAAGCTCGATTATCATTCAAAACTCGAGTTTCATCAAGCGTTCAGTGAAAATCGACTTCAATGGTTTACTACTTGCATATTTTAGTTTCTAAAAACTCGATTTTCTTGCCGAATTTTAAGGGAACAGGCAGACGGTTATCGTTCAAAGGCCTTGTTGTGCAATAACCTTAAATATCATTGAGTTCTGTTGAGACATGTTGAATTTATACTTTCTTTTCTCTATGATTGACACGTATGTGCTGCTTCTGCTTCACCTTGGAATTTTTGCAACAGCGATTTTTGATGCTTGAAGGACTCATTATTTTATTCTTCGCCTTTGAAAAGACTGAGAAAGTTGAGGACACATTGCATGACTCAAATAATATATTTTGTTTAAATATACTAATAGTTAAAGCAATGCTGGCCAACTTCTTTTTGCAGAAGCAGTCAAAATCACAAGAAGTGTCTTTTATCAGCAAGTGCCAACTGGGCCTCAGAATCTAATAGTGTATTGTTATAATGATTCCTGATGTCAACCAACGGAAGCATTGAACTATTATGTGGTCTGTATTAGGGTTGCGATATTTAAAATATGATATTTTAAATATATATTTTAAATATGTTTTAAATATATTTTAAATATGGTTAAAAAAACATTGTTTTTAATATGTTTTTTTAACAATTGTTAGGTATTGTTTTTACTGCTGTAATACTGTAGTAAAGTCAGTATTTTTGTTATTTCGATAAACAATCCACAATTCTTGAGACGATGTAACCCCATTTGTGTATGTATGATTGCGTATTAAATGTCAGTAATTCAATATTTTGAAGAACATGCTTTCCTAAAGTAGAAAGAGTTGAGTTTACTCTATAACGGTAGACAATAATAACCTCTTCTATCAAGGTATAAAACTGCGGTGCTATGGCTGATAATCACCAGCATCAGCGGATGTGTAAAAAACAAGTTCTAGTCTTTCTCCGCATGCGGCTAAGTTTGACTCACAATGATGACGCATTCATCACGTGATGAATGGCTGACGTGACGGTGACTCAATCTCATACGAAATTGACAATTGGATATTACAAGCATCCAATCAAAATCAAGAACAATTTTCAACGTGAACTCCTAAATTCACTTGATTAGTGAAAGTGTCACCGAAAGGTTGTTGCGATGGTTGGAAAAGCTGGGGTGTGCGGGCGAAAGCCTAGCATTTCAAACAAGTATTTTACTATAAAATCTGACGGAAGAACTTACTCATGTAAATTTTGTTCCTGGGAAACAAAGCAATGTGCCACCAAAAGGACAGAACATCTCGTCCAAAAGTGCATGTCCATCCCAAGAGCTGTGAAGATAGCTATTGGTGGATCTGCGACAGGAACTGAAATGCCCCCACCAGCGAAGTCCGCCGCACTGACACCAAGTGATGAACAGCTGCCAACTTCCTCAAAATCTACCTCTCAGGTGAGTTGATATCAAGATTGCCTTGTCTAGTAGGTCTATTATATCCCAAGAAAAGTAAGTGTAACATAGACTTAGTAAGTGTAATGTAGACAGTACACACTATATTCAATAGATTCTGATGTAGGTCATGTGATTCTTCTTAAATATTTCAGAATAATCAATTACGGTCAATAGTGGGACTCATTTGTTTTCTATTTTACTCACCAGCAATATTCATTCAAGGCCTACATGGCAAGATGATAACACAGTATAGGATAGTACGATAGGTGCATAAAATAGTGCTTGTCATATCTTTCCGATGAGGGTCAGTGGATTCATCGCAAGTTAAACACGGGTTGCACTCACAGAGGACTGAAAAGCATTGAAAGTTCGCTTAAGCGCTTGACCAACGATTTCGATCAGTAGAATTTTATACTCATCATCCTCCGACAATTTTTTTTGGATTGCACGAGTATCGTCAGTGTTGCACAAGTTAACAAGTGGTGGGCGTTTTCTATCACAACACTGATTTTAACATCACTTATGGGCAATTATCAGAAAGTATCCCTTAATCCTATATATAGTAGGCGGCACAACAAAGTTTTAGCCCTTCAATTTTCGATTTTTCAATGAATTTTCATCATGCATTTCTTTCCTTAGGTCAAACTATCATCTTGGGTGCGAGAAACTGACCGTCAAGAGCAGCAGAAATTACAAAGACTCCTGGCCAGGGCCATATACTCATCAGGCGCTCCATTCAGCTTGGTGTCGAACCCGAACTGGAAAGAATTTTTTCGCCAGCTGAATCCGGCTTTCCGCGTTCCTAGCCGCGACGAGATCAGTGGCCCACTCCTGGACCAAGAGGCTGAAGAGGTTGATGCGCAAATAAAAACTCGTCTGTCTAAAGCCAGTCAAAAACTGACTCTTTCAGTGGATGGTTGGGTGAACGTTTGTGGCAAGCATATATTAAACTTCGTGGTTTGTGATCCTGAACCCATGTTTCTCGACTCTGTTTTTGTGAGGGAAAGGCATACTGGAGATGTCATCGCACGAGAAATTCTGCTGCGCATTACGTCGGTAGGCGCGGAATGTTTCACTGCTCTTGTCACCGACAATGCGGCAAATATGCGAGCATCGTGGAAGATCGTGTTGAGTGAGCATCCGGACTTGGCAGCGATTGGATGTGTATCTCATGGCCTCAACCTTCTGTTAGAGGACTTTATGAATATGCCTTCATTGGGGACGTTTTTAAAGCAAGTGAGACAAATTGTTCAAACTGTTAATAACAAGTCAGTTCTTCGAAATGCGATCGAAGAAGACTTACGCGAAAGTCTCAAACTGCCAGTAGCCACTCGGTGAGATGAATTATTTGTAATCGATTGATATTTTGTATTTCGTATGCTTCATGAGTTACTTTACATTACAATAGCTATATATGTGTGACTTAAATAAGTGCTAAAAGTTCTCAGTTTAATTTCTGATAATCCTACACGATACCCTATAAATAATGCACGACCAAAAATAAAGACCATCAACAAAGAATAGCTGATTTATTGATCTAAAGCTTTAAATTCGATAAGTGTTTAAGAATATGTTTAAGCAGCTAATATAACTAAAGTTGAAGTTCTTAAAATGTGGAAGCCTAACGATTAAAGTGAAAATAGATAAGTCACTCCCTTCTATTTACGACTTTTTATTCACCAAAAGTTACACTAAGTTAAAAAGTACCGGATGCGTTTCGTCCGAAGACAGCTTCAAGGGACCCTTGAGACTGTCTTCAGACGAAACGCGTCGGGTACTTTTTAACTTTGTGTAACTTTTGGTGAATAAAAAGTCGTAAATAGAAGGCAGTTACTATGTAATTCTCTATGCAATTGAAAACAACTTATCTTGAAATGAACATCCCGTATCGACGCACAACGAGTGCTACAAAAGCTATGTTGCAAATAGATATTCTAACTGCGAATTTTTACCTTTAAGTCGGCTTTATCAAACAAGTTCTGCTTAATTTTTAAAATTAATCAAAGTATAGACCTACTTTTTATTATTTGTTTGCTTCGTATCCATCTATGCCAGTCCATGACTTTTCGACTCTTGTTTGATCAACTTTCGTAATAGGATTTTCGCAATCTAATAATAGTCAAACAGATCTTCGGTGTAGCCATGTTAATCTTTTGTAGGTGGTTATCATGGGAAGCATCCTTGAAAAGTCTTGACGTAAATCGTGCATCTCTTCAGAGATTACGTGTTAACGATGACGCACATGTTCAAGCGCAGGTGGCCCCTGTCAAGCGCGACCTTCTCTCTGATATCCTGTGGGATCGTGTCAAATCAACGATGAGAGTTGTGTCAGAAATCAGTCGATGGATTGCTGTATTTGAATCAAACATTCCTCGTGCCTCTCTGGTTCCATGTGGATTGAGGGCCATAAATGCAGAACTTATCGATAATTCAGCCTTGAGTCAGTCTCCCCTCAGTAGTTGTGATGAGAAATCGTTCAAACAAAAACTACAAAATCGCCAGGAGTTCATTTTAGGAGAGAGTGGTGTTCTACATGCTGCAAATATTCTGGACCCTCATCGAAGAGGACAAGACTTGAACTCTATTCAAATATTGTCTGGAATTCAATTGAGCACAAAATGGAGTAACTCTTTCTTCAACTGACCCAACGAATGTCATGACCGAACTCGCCGAGTTTCGAAACTAAGACTGGGCGATTCTCATCCGATTTCATTTGGACGGCAGTAGCACCTGACGATACTATAGCGTCTGATACTATACTGAAATATCACAACAAAATGCCCCCGCTTACCTGGTAAGCTTGCGTAGCTGAGCCATGTGGTTGTCTATTGGTAGAAATATTTTCCTGAGTCATCTTCCAAAGATAATCTTAAACCATATGTCAATCAATTTTATTGTATTGAAGAGGTATAGTGCTGCGTATTGAAACATGCACAATGCATGCACGTATTTTGTTAATGGATATTTTGATTAGTGAGATAAACATGTGTAACTGCAAAGGATAAGTCAAGATTATATCGAAGTCAAGAACTTCATATGCGGTATACCTCTAATTAGGTCTATCTGAACCCAGGCTCAACATTTTGCTTTTGCTTTTCTTCTGTTACTTGTGTTCCATCTGTGCGCCTTACTTTTACTAATACGTATAAATTATCTGGAGTCAATCATTGAGCACACAGCATAGCTTGTACGTAGAAATTTTGATAAGAGTGTGTTTCACTATGTTAAAGTATGACTACGCAAATTCTGTTTAGAGGTACCACTTGAACGACATTTGTTATCAGGATAGATCAAATTTGAATACCAGTGTTGTGTACATGTATGTGGCTTCTCAGTACAGCTGGACACATCGTGTCCATGGGAATTGGAATTTGTATCAATATTTCTTAGTTAACGGAAGTTAACGTTCCCTTTGTGTACATATTACATGGGGATTATTTAATATTTTTTTTAATATTCCTGCAGTCTTAAATGCTTCCTTCTTAGTGCGATATGTTAACAGTGTACTTTAAACGAGCGTGAAAAGTCGGAATATAAACATGACCATCTTATCTTTCAGGTGGTCTGCATTTTTCGCTGACACCCCACTGTTTCATGTAGCAAACAGAATTCTTTCTATTGTGCCTCATTCTGCAAATGTGGAGAGGATCAATAGCAAGATGAATTTCATTCATTCAAAGACGCGGAATAGACTACATTTGGAAAAAGTTACGAAGCTAATGAAGATAACATGCAACATGGGACTTCAAAAAGTATTTGTTGACGATTGCTTCCCATTTGATGCAGATGATGAAAGTGACGTTGAGTATGTTGAGTGATACTAGTGTGTTGGTTGAGTGAATATTCATCATCATGAAGGACTGCTTTATTGTAATTTCATCCATGCGATACGATTGTTTTGCTAACTTTTGTTTTGTTTCTTTTGCATACTGGCAATATAGTTTTCCATTATCACTTTGTCTTTTTGATCATCATCTCTCATCGTTTCGTCGTTCTCATCATTTCGTTCGTATTTTCATTTATTAAAACTCAATTTTTCTGGCTTCTTAATAACTTAAAAGATGAACCCGTGCATCAGAATAAATGAAAAACGAAATGACAAGCATTCCGACATCCAGTATAACACAATGCAGCGATCATAGCAAATTGAATGACATTATTTTAGGATTTTTAAGTATTATATTATGCTTTCCTTTCATTCATTAGGTCTTTAAAAAACAAATTCATGAAGCTATAGCTTACAAAAACTGCTGCAATTCCCATCAATAAAAAAAACAAAAAAAACATAAAAAACATATTTTAAATATATTTAAAATATGATGAATAAAAAAAACATTTTTTTGGCAACCCTAGTCTGTATCAAATGCATAAATCAAATGCAGTCTTAAGAATCTGCTGCAGATCTACTATGAAGTACTACTAGTACCATGAAGTATCTCCTAATGTTTCTATTTCCATGTTTCGATTCTTTTCGTCTTTATCAGCCACATTTTATCGAACATAGTTGATAGCATTTACTACTTTTTCCATCAATCTTAAAATGAGCACAATAATGCATCAATTAATTCAAACCATTAGACTTATAGCGCTTACAAAATGTTTGCAAAATTTAGCCGTGTATTCTGTACATCTTTATGTTATGTAGGCTCAATGAGAGTGCTATTGTTAAATGGTACGGTTTATGGAGAGCATATGAAACGTAAATCAGCATTGAAAGCTTATCATTCAATTTATATGCTTTCAATGCGGATATATGAAATCGTAGAGACCTACTTGACAACATCTATGATTAGCATAATTCGTGAAGACCTATCATACGACCATGCTTAATGCTATGTTATAAAATGATGCTCACAGGATTCGCATGAAGATTTGGTGTGGCAATGAAAAATCGCGTCGCACGATAAATCCTAGACATACATGATCTCAGGTGCGAGCACCCGCGCATAGGTGACCCTAATAGGGTAATAGAGCAGTTCATTCCTCTCATGTAAATTTCATTGAGCTTTATCACTTTATAAAAAAAACATTGATTCCTGGTCATTCAGAAATGGCGCGATTGATTCCGTCGCACGATTTATCGAGCGGAGTCGATTAACTGCACCCGTCACTGCTCAAAAGAGAAATCCTAATTCAAGTACAAGTTCTTGAAACATAAACAAATAGTTATTTGCTTTTTTAGCTGGCCCAAAAATTTGTCAACTCCAAACAAATGTTGTTGAAAGCAATTGATAATTGAGTAATATGTGCAAGCCAAATTAATATATAAGAAGAGGAAGTAAGAGCCTGATTAAAATAAGACTACAGCTTTATCGGCATAACTCCCGGAAATGCAATCATAACCGATTATCAGATATCAATAAACAGGAAGGTGTTCAATGTCTAAAATCAGGGCTGTGCATTCTATTTCAAACTATATACTAGACTAGAGTGACTGCAAAATGGTATAAAAGACATTTTCAGTGTTGTCTGCATTATGATGTCATCTCACTATTTTCGTTTTCCAAGTGCATGTAGTGAAAATTCTGCCTATAGGCGGAAATGCTATTTCAATATTGCTTCATTAATGAAGTACAGGGCGTTCATAAAGTCACTGTGCACCTCTTCTAACTTTGTTTTGCCAAAGAAAACAGTCGTAATCTTACAATTGTAGATATCTATCACATGCACAGAGTCACTGGCTCGTTTGGGAAGCGCAATTGAGTAGCTTGCGACATTCAACATGATTTAGAATTTGAATTTAACTTCACATTTGCCAGCTACTAACTCGGTGAAGATCAGTACGTTGCATTTTGAAGCTAAGCATGATGCTGTCATTGTGAGAGAAGAACTTCATGGTCGAAAATGTTTTCCGAGCCAATTGGGAATAAACTAATGAAGTGAAGAAGGGGTTTTTAGAAAGACTTCCTGCATCTGATTTGCCTCATCGTTGATTGGAGTCCAATCAGTGAGTTCAGAAAAGCTGACGGTACACGATCCATCATGCTCAGATCGACCATTAATCTTTAGTGATCTTTAGTGATCTTTAGTTATTCCTGAAAATGTTATTTCTGAAGCTATGACTCATTGCCCAAACAAGTCGATGCGTCGCTTATCCCAAGAAGTGGGTCTATCTCTCGGGGCGGCTCATCCTGCTGTAAGAAAGAACATAGGCCTATATCCGTACCGCATCTTTGGCCAACATGAATTGAATGATGCCGATCATGAAAAGCGTCTTCAGTACTGCGTTTGATTCAAGGAAAATCTAAATGAAAATAATGTGCTCGATAAGACCTTCTTTTCTGATGAAGCTTGGTTTCATCTATTAAGGCATGTCAGTAGCCAGAGTTACCGAATATGGTCTAGTGAAAACCCACATGAATTTGGTGAGAAGCCATTGCATTCTCTTATATCAAGAATGCGAATGCTTGGGCCGATATTCAACTATTATTGCAACAATTATTTGACAAAATTATTGCTTCACTCGTTGACGAATTAAGTGACGATGAAAGTTTGACTGCTTATTTCCAGCAAGATGGAGCAACTGCGCATACCGCCAATTCCTCTATTCGATATTTTAGGGGAATATTTCAAACAAGAGTTATCTTTGAAGGAGCTTGGCATCCGAGATCCCGGATTTGAATGTCTTGGACTTTTACTGGTGGTTAGCGTTGAAGCAGGAGGTTTGCGGAAGCAGGTCACGAAATCTACAGGAGTCCAGAGAAAACAACCGACTGTAAATTGACGCTATCAGGCATGATGAAATTCACCAAATGTTTGAGAATATGAGACGTCGAATTGACATTTGTATTCGTGAACAAGGTTGACATTTTCAAATGTTTTTGTAGTATGTAAATAGATATTTTGTGATTACACAGAAGTCGATGTTTCTACAAGAAACTTCACTTTTTATAGTGCCATGGCGATCTATTTCTAAGCGACAAAGTACTGCGCATGCATTGATTTATTAGGTGCACAGTGGCTTAATGAGCGCGCTGTATATATATATATATATTTTAAGAAAATCATTTATTATAAAGCACATGATGATATACATCAATTAGATGATAACAGCGAGTACACGTAGGCCTACAAAATAAAAAATCATTAAGTATATATAGATAATAACAATAATATAATAAAAATAGGCGTGTATTCTATCAGAATGAAAATCGTCTTTTACAATGGCGGTGTACAGATTGCCTTTTGTGAAGAGGACTTAAAATAGAGCATGTTGCATACAAAATAAATGATCGGCTGTGTTTTACATTGCGTCTATCAGGCAGCAGAAATGTACCCGCTGAAGATGCGCGGGAGCAAGTCATTCAAAATATGATGATTGCGTGAAATAAAGTTCAATAGCTTCAATGACTGCGCTCGTCGTCGAATATCTAAGGAAGACAAACTCTTGCAATAACAATCCTTACTACATGAGTTTATCAAACATTTTTTTGTGGACATTCCAGTTTCCTCGAGTCTGACACATAATATTATGTTATATCGATTGTTGATGGAATATTGAATTGTAATCCTAATTATGATATCATGTTCGTAGATAGATTCACTCGTGGGAGACTCAGCTTTTCTTGAAACCAATTTTTCTGTAAAAAACATCATTACCAAGCCTACATGACATGACGCTGCACTTGACTTGATATTGATACCAGATGATCATGTGCAAAACTATGAAGAGCCTATCATTGCTCCTCCATTGGTGCTAGTGATCATAATGGGTGGGTTTCTACGGCATCTGATTTTGCAGGTTAACGTTGTTTAAATGCTAGAATGACGTGGTTGACTGCAAATCTGAGTTTCTACGTTTGTTTTACGAACGTCAACGTGATCGAGATTTTCGTCAAAATTTAGACAAGGTCTCGCACCCTGTTTTAACCCGTTCAACTCGAATAAATCTATGACATTTCAACCTTCAGAAGCGGATGTCGAGCGGCGCTCGACATCTGAATTACCACCTCAGGAGCGGATGTCGAGCGGCGCTCGACATCTGAATTACTCCCTCAGGAGCGGATGTCGAGCGCTGCTCGACATGCATTTGCTTGAACTTGTAAGATGCTCTCTTGGTTTCTATTGTACATGTTTGTACTTTTTTTCTTATGTCTAAGTACATGTGAATCAGGCTATCAGCCTGTATCATTGTAGTGCCTTCCGATTAATCGAAAAGAAGAAAATCAATTGCAACAAACTTGCTCAAAATATCACGTATGAATTCTACAATTTCTAGTAGCTGTTTATGTCCGACGGACAGTTAGTCATCTGATTTTTGTCATCTGGTTGTTTGAATGATGAGTAATCAATTCAATGATATTGCCTCGCTCACAATGCGACTGACATTGAGAAAATTGAATCATAGATATCTGCGAGGTCTGAAGCGCTCAGTGCTTACGCGAACGAGTAACTATGTAGGTATTCATTCCATTGTGAATCATTTTTGGTGTGATCGAGATGGCTACTGGACGACGCGCTGCTTTGTTAACTGCAATCGAGAATTTGAGAGGAGGCCAGCGTGGGACATCAGCACTGGACATAAGTGACCATGAGGAAGACCAGCCGTCGGATGAGGATGGGAACGCCATGGACGTCGACGAAACTGTAGAATCGGAAAGTGAGTCGTCTAGTTCTGATGACGATGACTCCGACAGTTTTGATGACTGGAGGATTGTGTTTCCAGAGGACGACCAGGGATGCGATGTCGACCCCTTCATCGCGGTGTCTGGAACTAGAAGTGATTTGAAACCTTCATCAAATGACGACGACGACGAACTCATCCTAAAGTACTGTGACCTCTTTATTTCACCTTGTCTTGTCGACATGTTGGTGGAATTTACAAACATCCGTGCCCAACTGTCAGGTGATTCGAAGTGGAAGCCTACCAACAGTGCCGAGTTGAGGAAGTTTCTGTGCCTGACTCTTCTCATGGGAATTGTTAGGAAGCCCACGTTTCAATCATATTGGTCGACGGATGACATCAGTACGCCTTATTTCGCTCAAGAGGAATCGCTAACACGGGATCGATTTTTGCAACTGCTTCGATACATTCGCTTCGCTGATTACACTCAATTACCAGACAACGACGTCTTGAGGAAAATCCGTCCATTTCTGGATTGTGTTAAATCTATTTGCAAGGAGATATACCACCCCTCAAAGTATCTCAGCGTTGACGAGACTCTGTTGCTTTTTAGAGGGCGATTTATGTACAAGCAGTACATCCCGTCGAAGAGAGCACGGTATGGTGTGAAGACTTACGCTTTGTGTGAAAGTGACACTGGATATCTGTTCAATTTTGAAACGTATGTGTCACAGAAGAACATCGATTTTGGAGAGTTCAACGATATGCCTTTTGCGTCGAAGATCGTTTTGCATCTAACGAAGCCACTGTTTCATCTTGGCCATCATGTAGTGACTGACAACTTCTTTACCAGCGAAAACCTTGCGTCATACCTTTTGAGCAAGGGAACTTACTTCACCGGCACATGGCGGGAAAATCGACGCGTTCCCGACATACTGAAGAGCTTGCACTCTCATGCCTTTGAAACGACTTTTGCGAGGAAGGGATCACTCTTGTGCTCGAAGTTCGTGGACAAAAAGCAGAGCGGAACGAAGAATATCTACGTCCTCGATACTGAAGAATCGGCAGGCACAGTCCCAATAAACAGAATAAAGAAAGGTGGAAATGAAGAGTTGATTGACAAGCCAACAACGATCCTGAAATACAATGCAAAAATGGGCGGAGTTGATCGCACGGATAGTTTGATACAGCGATATGATGTTACTCGGAAGAGTTTGAATTGGATGACTAAATACGGCCTTCATCTGATACAGAGACTTCTGATGAATGCGCATGTTGCCTACTGCTCCGATGGTGGCAGACAGCCGTTCCTGAAATTCACGCTTACTTTCATCGAAAGGACAATGATGAAGACAGGTAAGATAATCATTTGTAAATAAGTCTAAAGAAGTGTATTGATGTTCGATTGATTTGATTTTTCAGGCAAACGTCGAAATTCCCGTGGCCGCCCTTCAAAGTCCATCAAGGTCGGGCATCAAGCCATCAAGGTACCCAGCACGCCCGCCAAACCGCGGTCGACCAAACGCTGCCGACTCTGCCATCGCAATGGATTGCGAAAGGAGAGCCGGTACATGTGCCCGGATTGTCCAGTCAATCCGGGTCTGTGTATCGACCCTTGCTTCCAGCACTGACGTCTGTGACTTTTCTCATGTTTTGTGCAGTACATGCATACATGTATAGTGGATATAACTTGTTCTTTTTGGGATACATCGGTGAATACTAAATAACCTGCCATTTCCCTAAGAATTATCCAATCTCCATCGATCACATGACAAGAGGCTAACTGTGTCATGTAGACTACATGTAGCTAGATGAAGTGCGTCAAATAGTGGCTAGGCCTATGTCAACTACAAAAGAATATCCCTAGCTATTCATTCTAAAACAAAGTTAGAAAGATGAGGAATGTCAGAAATTTTATTCGCTCCTGAGCTAACTTGCCAGTGATGTCTATTCGCTCACGGAGAGGAGTGATGAATTCAAATATTCGCTTCAGAGAACAGATATCTCATGTCGAGCAGCGCTCGACATCCGAGTTGAACGGGTTAAACTGTAGTTAGGGTTATTGACTTGGTTGACAACTTAGGAAAATTCTCGTCATTTGTACTTCACTTTCGCGTCTGCTGTCGCTGTGAGCTGTGAATGTGATGGATTCATTCGATTATTACTACGAAACGTACGACGAACAACTTGCAAGACAACACATTTTTCGAAGCTTACGCGATCACTTAAATCCAGTCTCAAAATTCAGTGATCGAAATTTCTGTTTCCGATTCCGATTCTGAATGGATAAAGAACAATTTCTTCAGTTGCGACAAATGCTTTCTTCTAGAAAAACTTTGACAAATCCCTTAACGGATTTATTAGTGGCCTTGGATTGTTATGCTACTGGGTCCTACCAAATGTGTGTCGGCGATCATTATGGACTTCATGAAACTACGGTGTGTAGAATATTACAGGGAATAAGCCGAGATATTGGAAGCTTGCGATCATAATTTGTATTCTTTCCTAAAGACGAAGAAAAAATGGCGATCAGCGAGGGATTCAGAAAGCTGTCTAAGATGAATAACATAATCGGTGCGATCGACTGCACTCATGTTAAAATTCAATCACCGGGTGGCCGAAATGAAACTGCATTTGTAAATCGCAAAGGATATTGTTCATTAAATGTTCAGGTTGTTGGCGATACCGAATATTGTATTCGCAGCATTGTTGCACTCTTGCCAGGTGCGACACATGACTCTAAAATCTCCAATGAGAGTCGTCCTTAAAATCAAAGCTGGAAAATGGATCTATCGCAGGAATTTTACGAGGAGACGGAGGATATGCAGCCAGGACATATACGTTGACTCCTGTAACGAATCCATCCTCACACGAAGAAGAGCAGTACAATTATTTTCACAGCGTAGCTAGAAATGTGATTGAACGGTTATTCGGTATTTGGAAGCGGCGATTTTCTATTTTGGGACCAGATTCCCGAATCCGCGTTAAGATCGATACAGCAATGAACATCATTGTTGCATGTGCAGTTATTCATTACTTTAAACCACAGTTCTACTTTCGTGGATGAACCTCACACGAGTAGGCCTACTGTTGACCTAGACACAGATAGGGTTTCTTTCAATACTGGAACCGCCTCAAACACTACTGAGGGAAATGCATTTTGCAGGAGCATCATTATTTCTCATTTTAGAAGATGAATGCCTATGTCATCCAATGCTATAAGAGTTTCACATACATGTACTCGTACATTTCGTGTTTCTGCAGTTTATTTTCATATTAATGTTAATACGTTAAGTATGTATTAGTGCTCAATGAACACATTGTGAATGATTGGAAAAAGATTATATTCCATGAAGCATGATTGTATTTTTCATTTTATGGCTCAAAATCCACAAATCCTAATCATAGGAAGAGTTCGCATGATTCAGATTATGAAGTGTTTTGACGATATCCATCTCACATGCATCAGAAGTTGTTACTCTCATGGCTGACAGTATTTCATGCTCAATGATGGCATTCTTTATTTTCCAGTCTAGGAGCTCTAGACGCTTCGTGTGCTCCACTAAGATGCACTTGTCCCTCAAACTTAGATTTCTTTTTCCTTCTGAAATAGAAAAAATATATGCTACAACTTAAAATTGGATATACTACATGTAGGGAAATACTAATCAACTGGAGGATTATTAAATCAACGGGTAAACTAATAATAACTGAACACTCAATATAAGTGGTATTTAGCCTACAATTCCTATGTCTCTTCGATTTGTATTTTCCATCCAGAACCGTTCGTTTCCGTTCGTCTGACCCGCCATGGATGACGAGTTCTTTAAAAATAATCTAAGATAATAATCGACGATCGTGATGAAGCTTGGCTACAAAGGAAAATGCTGACGTACCATCGTCTCCACGAGAAGGCTGTAAGCATTCTTAGGATAGCATTCGAACCTATGATCGGCAATGATGTCATTTTATTTTTAAAATGATATCATTTTACATCGTTATATTTCTTTTATAATGAAGTTACACACTTAGTGAAATATGCGTAGGCCTACACCGTATATAGATATATTCATACGAATCTTTCGATTTACACTGATGCCATGCTACTTTTACTTCTCTTTGCAATGATTGCATGCAGCATCGATATATTAAAAAATGTATGACCGAAGAAAGCAGTTTAGTCATACAAAGCTTCTTGTAAAACAAAACTTAGGTAGGGCCTATGGCCTATGCACTAGACATCGTAAGTTCTGATTTTAAGCTTTATACACTCGAATAACCAATGTGCCTACAACATGTAGTTGGTTAGGCCAACAGTATCTAAAGTACGAAAAAAGGCTAAAAATATGAAGATTACAGTCAAGACTTCAAAAACATCAAGACAGTTACTAATGAGTTCAATGTTCAATCATAGGCCTACTGGAAGTTTAAAGTAACCAGCAAAATATGAGATGTACACTGTACATGTAGAGCTATTCCCAGAAAACGGCGATCTTCATTAACCAGAATCTGAATTATCCAAGTCCGAAATGTTGAGCTTTGACCATACTCGTATTTCCAAGTTTCAAAGCCTCGTTTGCATATTTAATAATTTATTCGGAAGCTTATTTATACTCGTTTTATAGAAACCAAGACAAGTCAGCAAAAAATTCACACTAACGTCTCAGAACTGATGATATGATTCCTAATATGGCACACTCAAGAGCCATATTGCACCAAGTTTGCTATGATAAGTATGTAATTAGGTACATGCACCATAAATGCTCGCCTATAAGTTCCCCTAAAAACCGAGTCCATGTCCAAAATCATTGACTCGCGCATAAGCCGCCCCCCTAAACATCGAATCCAAACAGTAACCTAACACCAGTGGCGTCGCCAGGGGGAGGCGAAGGTGCGGGCGCCCCCTTCGACATCAGCAGTAAAAGATTTCCATGTGATAGAAATAATTTGCATGAGTTCTGAGCCTTGTAAACTTAGACTTTTAACTTTGATGAGCTAAAAAGTCGCTGCATTCGTAATAATTCGATATACGAATATAACAAAACTTATTCAATAATATGGCAAACGTGAATAAGGCACCTTAGATATAAGTCACCTTCATGTAGTAAATGTAACACATAGTGGCTTTTTAGTCACACAAAAATTACGTATAACTATGCAACTAAATTATGTTAATTGATGTGTCTGATGGATAGATGGATGTTCGAATAGATGGACAGATGATGGCAAAATTTAGGCGGTCCGCCTAGGGTTTTCTAGACCGTCCCTGCCTTCGAAAAATCCTGGCGACGCCCCTGCTTAACACGGCTTTATTCGACATAAACGCAGCTAGATACACCTAGGACAAACGTACATAGAGTAGGTGTAGCATATGCCTAAAGGAATAGGCATGTAATCACGATAGGTTTTACAGCAAGTTCACGCTGCTACTCAAAAGCAGAATTTGCTGCCTGTCGTAAGAGATCTAGGCGGCGTGCTAGTAATGACCCGCTTATAAATCACCCCAGGTTTTTCTCTCATGTTTTCGTCGTTGAATTTGAGACCTAGGCTATACGCGAGTGTGTGCGGTAAACATGTAAAAACATATTTATGTTCAAGTAAAAACATACAATGGATAACTTACTCTCAACTGATGAATCGCCAGCATTAGGGGTCACCGCAGTCTTTGAATCCGCCGCCGTCTGTGAATCCAAGGCTTCAATAGGAACTACTTCACTGATTGAATCCATTGCCTTAGAAGGACTTGTAGTCATCGATGAATCGTCGTCAATCGGATTATGGAGTTCAAATGCTATGTTCGGGCACATTTCGATTAGAGCTTGAGACTGTGTGGATGGCTCAGGAGGTGGTGGCCCGCCTCCAGTTTTCTTTAATGACTTCTTGTGTATTGAGTGTTCTTTCTTTGCGTCAGCTTTCAGTCGACGGTATAAGTTCCTGAGTTTTGGTTGTATCAGATGGAGCTTTCGCGGGAAAGTTGTCATTGAACTTGCATGCTATTTCTTTCCAGCACTTGTTCTTCTTTATATTGATTAATGGTGAATTCTGACAATTTTCGATAACAGAGGCTCTTTCTTTAACGAGTTCTATGAGATATTCTTTCTCAAGTGAGGAGTAATTTTCTCTTTTCATCCCACTTTGCACCTCAACTTTAGAGCTACCATTCGCAGCACTACTTGCCATGCTGACAGTCCTTGATTAATGACAACTTCATTCGGAGAGAAAGAATGAAACTGGAAGGCATGTGAATGGTCGAAACAGTAAATGACGTCATGATGACCTATTTTATATCGTCATCGTCTAATCGTCAAGTTCTCAGAAACCGTTTTCGACAGGGTACCCTGTCGACACTTGTGCTACTTAACACAGAGCGTGCAGAAACCCGATTTAGACACTGTTATCTACGTAGCCAACGTGGTCGAGCATTGATCTAAATAATCAGAGTGATTTTCGTAGAAACCCACCCAATGTTGTTATTCTAAAACCCTTGGACGAATTAATAATTGATGAACGTGAGATTAAGGTTATTGACTTCACGGAATCAAACCAGATTCTTGCTGTGAGCTATCTTGCAAGCCTCGACTGGATTGAAATATTTGACAGCAGTGATCTTGATGATATGTGTAGCGCTTTTTATCATCACTTTCATTCAGCTATCGATCTAATCACATTTGATATTGTCAAGCGATCGCTCCGAGAACCTCCATGGATGACAAATGTGATCGAAGTTATCATAAGCAAAATATACAGGGCTTACAAATGCAAGGGCTGGGCATTGCATAGGCACTACATAGACAAGGTGAAGCAGCTTATTGATAATGCCAAAAGAAATTGGGACCAACAAATAGTGGAAGAGCAGGGATCCATATGGGGTGTTTATAAAAGTGTCATCAGGGAATCAAAGGCGAAAGGTGATTGGCATCCTAAATGCATGCCGAATTGTGATGTAAATACTATCTTCAATAGGGTGAAAGACAATATCTTGGCTCAATTTATGCCTGACAAAGAGTTCAGAAACAGCGAAAACAGTTATTTTCTGTTTATAGTGTATTTTCAATTTCCAGAAAATGAAATTAATACCATGCTGAAAAAAGTAAATCCTAAGAAAAGCGCAGGCTCAGATCATATTCCTTTTGTTGCATGGAGTAAGCTTAGTGACCTCTGTGTTTATTGTTCAAGAAATGTTTGCAAGTGATCAATTTGCCGCAAATGGGGAAAGATGCAGACATATCTCCTATTCCGAAAACGAATCCACCCAATATAACAGAAATTCGACCGATTTCGGTATTACACATTCCCGAAAGACTATTTGAAAAATGTTTGCTACGACGAACAAAAACTGAATTTATACGCCGTTATGACAGCCAATAAGTTGCATACAGACCGAAAAGCTCTTCTGTATGCGCCCTTATCAGCATGGAAGACTTAAAGTATACAAGAACCTGAAGTTACAGCGTGCCATTTACTGTCCATCGATACGCTTAAAGGTTTTGACAAAATATCGCATAATTTGCTAATGCAGAAGATGAATCTGTGTGGCTTTGTAGCCATACGGAACCATGCTCAGTGGGGTCCCTCAGGGATCGTCACTTGTACATTTGATTTTTAAGTTTTTTTGTGTCTGATCTGATTATTGACTCTAATGAACAGACGTGCATGGTCAAATACGCAGACGACATATATCTTACTGCGAGTGTTAAGGAGAAAGATGATGTATCATCACTTCATAAGCAATACGAGGCCGTTGTGAACTGGGCAGCCACTAATCGAATACTGATAAAGGTGAAAAGTCATCAAATTTTTATAAGCCGCAGGAAATCTTTTTCAAGAGTGCCTTTCATCATTCCGGATATTCCCGTGAAATCGGAGTTACGCATCGTAGGTGTGATCTTTGATGAACATTTCAAATGGAAGCGTCACTTTCACGTAGTGTGCAAGAAAGCTAGTTCTCAACTTCTCGTTGTGAGGCAACTTCGAGATTATCTCAACAAGGACCAACTGATTTTAATTTACCAGAACGGTATTATCCGAAGCCTCACCACTATTTGTTCATCTCACATGTGGAATCTCGAATGACACTCAAAGGATCCATCGCCGAGCTCATGGCATAATTCTTAAATCCAACTGTGACTGTGCTCAATTTCTACCTGTGAGTTATCGAAGAACTGTGATTGGTGTCCGGATGTTTCAGGACATAATTTCAGACCGTGGTCATCCACTCCACTACTTGACTCTTACCTTTTTTGAAAACTCACAAAAGTTTTGTTTGCCAATGAAAACCGCCGCTGTACGTGCTAATAGTTACTTCATAGAAATGTCAAAGCTATACAATAGCAATTTCTCTTTGTAAAAAGTTGATTTGCATTAGGTTTTCTTTTGTCAAGATTTTTATCAAGTGACTCTGTTGTGTTAACTTCGTGCCCCACGCTTCTCAATATTGGGGTTGTGATTATTCTCAATAAAATGATTTATTATTATTATTATTATCTACCTGTGTGTCAATATGTGAACTAGTGGTGGCCAGAAATAAAACCGTGTTTTTTATTTCCAACTTAGATGTTGAACAAAGAGATCTCTTTCAGTAGTAATGTGTCCATCGTTTGCTGCGACCACCTCTTTTGCGGTGACAGTTTGATAGTAACATACAAAATTCAACTTTGAATTTGGAATTCATTAACAACATCACGCGCTGTTAATTTGATTTACTTGTCTACTGTTGAGTCGAAGGATTAGCAGAAAGTGAAGCGCAGCGACCTATTCGAAATGAGCTGTATTTTTGTATTCTAATATTTCAACGAAATGGTCATTCAGCATCATTTTAAATCACCAGCATTTTCTTAATGCTCATGGGAACATTATTAACCCACGTTGTACACAGGAGACGGTGAGAGAATTCAAAGATGGAACCCGTCAAAAGAAATTGTGCTTGGTAGTGGTCGCCCTTCGTCTTTATCCTCAGGAGATAATGTGGACCAGATAAACGATTTGATAGAAGGATATCCTCATCTTTCATGTCATGATATGAGCCTCATAACTGGAATTCTCAAACGATCAGTAAACCGAATCCTCTCACACAGCCTTGGTAAGAAGTCTGTGTTTTCTCGATACGTGCCTCACGCTCTAAATGATGAACACAAAGCGAAGAGAATTTTGAGGTTTCCAGCCTCCTGAATCATTTTTCTCGCATCCAGACACTTCAAAGAACTGTCATCGTCGATGAGAAAAGGGTTTACCTAAGAATTGTACCGCCAAAAGAAAACCTCCATTTCTGCGTCGATTCTGCTGATGACAGGCTGAAGGTTCCAAAAAGCTGATAAAACAGGTGATAAAAAGCTTATGTGGATTATGGCCGCGAATTATTCTGATCATTTTTATTGTGAAGTTTTGGATGATGGTGGATAACGACATCTTGAATTTCTCAAAAAAGCAACTGAATCGTTCTCGCGACATTTTCACGTTGACTTTTCTCACCTGCATGTTATGCAAGATAACTCCAGGCCTCATGTGGCGCAAATTGTCAACAAATGGATGAGTAATAAAGAAATAATTTTGGTGAAGAAGCCACCTTATTCACCTGATTTTAGTCTTATAGATCGATTTATATTCTGTAATTTTGAAACTTCTAGACGTGGGATAGAAGTTAAGGATACTGATGGTGTTACAGATCTTATCTCCCAATTTCTACAAAGTGTTTCTTCTATGATGATGGAGAAGGAATTTAAAAACATTTAAAAACTTTCGCAGACATTTATCTATCGTGTCGAGCAGTGATGGTGATTATGTTTAGTGCTTGAATATTCATTGCTTATTGATTTGTGTAATAGATATACAACGTGCATTAGAAAAACGCGTTTTTATTATTGACCCCTACATTTCTAGAGGATTAATGTACAATTTTGTATCTGATTCTCTGGTATTACCGATTTTTTTATAAACATTTCATGCTTTTCAATTATTTATATCGATGATAACTTCTGTCGAACATGGCTGCAGATTCTACTGTCACAAGAATGGCCACTGTACCTGCTTAATTTGATGTAATAGTTTACTGCCGTATATTATGAGTGCTTAAAGATTTGAAAGTAATGTTTCTATCATGCATCATTGATGACAGATTCAGAAAGATTTTCATGGCTCTGATATCGCGTTTTAAATTCACCACCGTACATATAGTAAAACTTTTTGGTCTATCCATATGATATTTATATAAGTATACAAGAAATGCATGTGCGTCAAAAATCAGGATTGACTGTTCTATGGTACCAGCTTCTATGTACTGTTAGCATCTACTCATGCGCACAGGAAAATGAACTACACAAATAACATCAATGCAGATGTAATGATGAGGTGAAATCAAAAGACCAGTAATCAACTTGAAATTATTTATTCCTCATAATACAATTTTAATTTGATGCCTTTCGGTTTTTGATTTCATATATGCGAACAGTCCTCCTACAAACCTTTTAACTTTGCAAGGTCACGTGGGACGTTGTGGTCATTTTTTGTCATTGCAATATTTCCGACGGCTCTTTCCTTTCCTTTTTTGCGCCGAATTTCATCGTAAAGCGATTTCTCGGTTTCATGTCACTTTCTAATTCATCCATTAGATGCGCCTCATCAACTGCGGAAGTTTCTTCAATGGAATTGTTAATGGTCATTGGAGTTTTGATGAGGTTCCATGACAACATGTAGAATTTCTTCATCAAACCTTCATTGAGGATTGGATTCCTACGTTCATAGAAATATCAGTTATCTGCTGAATTTTTGTTCAGTATTTGAAGTATCATCAAGAAGAGCAAGAGATGTACCTAAAGGAATATCTCATATTTTTATTCAGTTGACATCATGAGTGATACACATGTAATTAGGGGTTTACCAATTAATGATTTTTTCCTAATCGGCCGATCATTCTTTTTAGCTTGAAAATTCATCTGAAATGACGTGCTCCGATATAGAATATACCGAAAGCACCGACTTACAGATTGTTTAATAAAAAATGGATCACCCTTAAACATCGCCTTAACTTCAACTTTGTCTAATTCCGCCAAACTTGAACGAATTTCTCTGAAATTTGGAAGATAAGTCAGTTGTGCTTACTAATATCATTGTTGGAAATTTCAAGCATGAATATTGAGTTGTTTTCCTGTTATAGATAAAAAAGTAGTAGATAATTTGATCTTCATTTAGCAATGTTACACAAAATCATACCTCACTCCTATAAAATTACATTTGTTTCCTTTGTTATGTAATATGTTGTTCTACAAGCCAAAAGCTATCAAGCAAAACAAAAATAAAGAAAATCGGTCAATCAGAGCCAGTATAGCACCATTATTCATCAACAATAATGTAACTGCTACATGTAATTAACTGGACTTCATGTTCCATAGCTTCCTGACTTCGTTGCGGTGGTGTTGGCAGCACTCCTGATTGCTTTCAGCTAGAAATCTATCTCTTACCGGTTGAAAACAATACAAAGCACAAATGAACAATAACGAGATCGCATTCACAAAAGGCAAAGTGTCAGCCTTGCTAGAACTAGGGTTTTCTTTGCGAGCTACAAGCAAGCGACTAAATGTCCCTTACACTAATGTGCATCGATGGCATAATGATGATTTTCGACTCTGTCGTAAAGAGGGCTCTGGCCGTCCACGCAAAACATCCAAACGTAGAGACCGCCTAATTTTGAGATTTGTTAAAGTTGATCCAAGTCTCTCGTTAACTGAGATGGCTGCACTAGTCTCGTCTATTTCTAAGTCCACTATTCGTGGAAGACTTATTGAGTCGAATTTCAAGAGCTGTAGGCCTAAGAGGCCCTCTCAGATCGAATTATCAGATCAGCATGCAAAAAGACTCTCAGATGGGCAATGAGTCATTGTCACTGGCGAAATCAATGGGATCGGGTTGTCTGGTCTGATGAGGCATCAGTCCGTCTGAAGGATAGTGATGGTCGATTGAGATTATGGATAAAATCTGATCAGGAAATTCCGAGACATTTACATCGTCCCCGGGTACAAGGTGGTGCGACTCTACTGATTTGGGCTGGCATTTGGACCAATGGCCGCTCTGAACTTCACATACAACAAGGAACCATGAATTCTGAACGCTATGTGAATGTTTTACGAATGAACATTGGCCAAATGACAGATCAACTTGGTGATCCATCGACTTGGTTATTTATGGATGATAATGCTACGTGTCACAGGAGTAGTAGAGTCACCTTATGCAAGTCTCAATTAGGGCTTAGGACATTATCTTGGCCAGCTCATTCTCCTGATCTGAATCCCATAGAAAATGTATGAAGTATTCTAAAACGCAACGTTCGTCGTTCACTGCTACCTACAGATGGCGCATCACAACTTACGTCACTGTTAAAAAGAGAGTGGAGAAAGTTAGATCAGTCAAAAATCAACGATATCATCGAATCAATGCCTAGACGAATTGGTAATGTCATTGACAATTAGGGTAGGGCCACAAAATATTAGCTTCTTAAGAACCGTTACTGTATCATAGCTTATCAGATTATTAAGGACATTTAAATATATTAGGGACATGAAATAACATGAAAAATGCTTTCTGTATCATACTTATGTTTTATTTAGTCAAATTTTAGGATGATCCACTTTCTATGAAACGGACTGTAGTTAAAAGCAGGTTAATGATCAAAGTACACCAAGTAATGAGTAAGACAGTTCCTGAAGTTTCAATACAAAATCGTTGTGTTGCTCCGCGTAGTCTCGTCCTTTTGATTGGATTCTAGCAGACTACTTACAGTATTACTCGAATATATACAGCAGCATTGAAATAATAGGGACGCGGAAGAATGAGCGACCAGCATTTCTAATCAACAATGGAATGAAAGGACAGAAGAACACACGGGTTTGAAGTGACACGTAATTGTGCAACGCATAGTGCAACAAAGCCATTGTTATTATGCACTGAGGCCTACTGTATTCATAAAAATGATTTTTATTACTGACTGACTATGTACGAGTGGCTGGGTCATATGCCTTTTTTCTGAACAAGAAAACATCTTGAGTGAATATTGAAGTATGATAATTGATTAGTGAATTATGATTTTTGAAGAAATTCGATCCCTTTGCCGCATTTATTTTGTTTATAATCATTAATTGTGACAGACTTAACATGTTTCGCCAGCTCTTAACGCCACTGTCACGCTGGAATGAATAACTTATATTGATAGGTGCAGAAATGACAAATACTGATGAAGTACCAATTATATGACGTCATTTATATAGAAATCACAAGAAATGAAAAATGAAAACTGCATCGGGACAGAAAAATCTGGTTATTTGGAAGAATTCTGCTGTTTTTAGCTGTCGCAATTACACAGTTGTTTGATTAGTAGTTCAGTATACAGTCCACTAATCGACAAATAATCGTCCGGTTAGTTAGGGATCGACCGCTTATCCCTCCAACGTGCCAATAATCTGCCGATCAATCGGTGCAGCCTTGAAGATAACAGGTGGGGTGCAGCAGATTTTAAAACTAAGCAGATTTTTTTTCTAACTCCAGCCAGATTTTTGTGATCTGAAATGTTATTGCATGGTGGCATCTTGCGTTATAATCTATCTGCTATCTACGACAGCAGATAGCCAGTATTTTGATCTACATAAACAGCCAGCAGTATAGATTAGAACTTTCTCTTAGCACTCATAGCAATTCACACCGTCAGACCAGACAGAATGTGATGGTGGATATGATGAATCTAATTTATCTTCTTGTGATCTTAGTCCGATGTTCCTATTGAATTCCATTAGTATTTTGATCTACATTTTGGACAAGAAGATTATCATAAAGTACACGCTGTACAGATGGTCATCTCAGGTTAATTAATATAGTTCGGCAGCCAGAACGAGTTTCTGCAGGGAACGAGGCCGAAAATGAGACTTTCACAGAATGATGCACATCCTTTGCCTACTACGAATCTGCGCGTCTGCCGAGTCCTAGTGAGTTCCTCTTCTTGTTAGACACGATCAAAGAAAAACACATTCGATGCTTTGGTTAAAATAAATTTTTCTTTTTTTCCCTCCTATTAATTGAAAGGTGCTAAGTCTATACCCAGTTGATGGTCATGTACAGGAGGTTGTTCATTATAACAGGGAAAATCCAATATTCTCTCCTTCGATTTATTGACCGGTTTTTAATGAAATGATGATTTAAAAACAGCCGGCGCTTCGTGCCGCAGACACTTCTGAAGGGCTTAGATAAAACATAGTTTCGATACCCCAGGTTAAATATGCCGCAATAAAGCTGAGTTCTTATAAAAGTGTTCAGAAATTTGGGAGCTCGTGTTTTCGGTTGATGCTTGGGCGTAGAGACTTAATCAGGCGAGCTTCGGTCAATCTGCAATCTACGGCGTTCTGGCTAGTGTCGATGATATCAACTGCGTAGTTTGAAATTGTGACGTCATCACAGTTATGAACTTTTTCATTATGTTCATATAGGGCATTCTTATTGTTCTTATTTATTAGGTCTCTCTTGTGTTCATTATAGCGTTTCCAGAAAGGTCGGTTAGTCTGGCCAATGTAGAAATCGTTGCAAATCTTACAGGTCATTTTATAAACTACATATCGGTCAGAACAAGACCGGTTATCGGGTAGCAATGAGCAAATATGGCATTACATATGTTTGTTATTCCTTTTTCTACTATTAACTGCAGTTTTTAAGGTAGGGCCTGGTTTGTTTACGAGTTTTATCGGTAAGTCGCATTGTTTTATGAGTTTATTTAATTTGCGATTACACGCATCACTAACAAAGTTCAGTTTGCAGGGGATGTAGCTGTTATCAGCGTGTTTTTTATTTTTATTATTAATTTTGGAAAGATCACGGTTGGAAAAACTGTTCTGCTTAAACCTGTCGTTCAGTTTTGACAAAGCTTCATCTGCTTTCTTTTGATCCGAGCATCTGTTGGTGACGCTAGTTTTACTATTTCTTATGTAATTAGTTTTTATGTGGTGTGGTACCCAGCTTTGCTTGTTTAGGGATATGCCTGAGTGCATGCTTTTAACATACCAGTTATATTCGATTTCATTATTATTGATCTCTATGCTGACATCGAGGTAATTCAGTGATTTACTATTGGGCACTTCTACAGTGAATTTGATGTCTTGGGACACGGAGTTGAATACTTCGGTGATTCTATTTATAGTTTCACTATCATTATTATTTATAGGGCCAAGGATGATATCATCGATGTACCGCGCGTAATAGTGGGGAGTTCTATTGTAATTTTTCTCAAGGATTTCAAGGGCTTCTTGTTCAATACAGTAGATGTATGTGATCGCGAATGGTGGTGAGAATCGAGCCCCCATTGGGCAGCCTTTAGTTTGGCGGTAGACTATGTTATTGTATTGTATATGATAGTTGTAGCAAACGAATTTTAGACAGTTATGCACGTCATCATAAGCGAGGGAAAAAGTATCGATACTATTCCAATGGTTTTTGAGAAAGTTCGATACTATCTCAATTCCATGGTTGATTTGGATACTTGGGTATAAGTTGATGACGTCCAGTGAGATAAATGTGCTATTAGGGTTGCTAACAATATTCAAAGTTTTCAGTTGTTCGATCAGGGAGATGGAATTTTTAATATTTGTGTGTACAAATTGGATTAGCTGACTTAGTATTCTGGTGACTAGCCAGTCAATTTTGCAGGTAGGGGTATCAATGCTCGATGCAATGGGTCTAAGGGGGTAATGATTTTCTTCATCTTTATCTTTGTGGTCCTTTATTTTAACATAGAAAGATGCCGGGTGACTTCCTGAGGCTAATAATTTTTCGAAGTCAGATTTTTGAAAAATATGACTACATGTGTTGCGAATGATAGCATTCGCTTGATTCTCAATTTTAGTAACATTGTTGGAGTCTATCTTACAATAATTAGTTACATCCTTTAGGATATTTTCTGTGCGTTCAAATAGAGATGCGGAGTTTACTACGACGTAGATTGCAGATTGACCGAAGCTCGCCTGATTAAGTCTCTACGCCCAAGCATCAACCGAAAACACGAGCTCCCAAATTTCTGAACACTTTTATAAGAACTCAGCTTTATTGCGGCATATTTAACCTGGGGCATCGAAACTATGTTTTATCTAAGCCCTTCAGAAGTGTCTGCGGCACGAAGCGCCGGCTGTTTTTAAATAATCATTTTATCAAAAACCGGTCAATAAATCGAAGGAGAGAATATTGGATTTTCCCTGTCATAATGAACAACCTCCTGTACATGACCATCAACTGGATCTCTACCGTCGATGCTACTACAGCCTCACGTGAAGCAGAAGACTATACCTGAACCAACATCTAACCTTCATCAGAACACGCTGTCACCAGCAATTCGTGGACCAATGTATTAATCACAAAGTCATTCCTTACTTTGTAAGGCACATCATCAATATACCTGAAGACCTGCCGATGACTAATGCAATCAAAAGAAAGTCAAATTCACTACAAATGGAACTTCTACGCACTTTCAAGAAGCAGGTAATCGAAAAGGAGAAGAAAGTCAACCAAGAAAGAGGATACAATTACCTCCATGTCACAAGAACGTGGAAAGAAGCAGACGTCCAAGAACTCCTCGAACAAATGGAGAAAACACAGATGAAGGAACAACGGATAATCTACGAGCGACATGCCAAGAAATGGAAGTCCATCACCAACAGAAATTATCCTGGAGAAGTCGATGATTATCAAATGGAAAATCGTCCAGCTTTCCCATTTGAACATTCTGACAATTTTCTCTGCTCTGTACAAGTTCCGTCCACAGTTGACACGAGTGACCACGAGTTCGTTTTTGATGCCTTGTTGAATAATGCCAGCAATGAAACTGAGTTGACGCTATCGTCCACGGTCCTGACCTGTTTGGCAAAAGGACCTAATTACAGAGCTCCACCGAATTTACTAAATAAAAATTTTCTCACGGACGTTGAGAAACAGCTAGATAGAGCTAAATATAATTTACGTTGGAATGAAAAACTAAACAGTAATTCTGCTGAAAGCAAATGCAGTATTCCTTTTTCTAAAAACACAGTCAGTTTCTCTACCGCCAAAAATGAGTACTGAAAAGGAAAATAAGCTGCAATTTTTTAAGGATAGGGCCCTCGAAATCATAAAAGCAGAGACCAAATTCTTAAAACGGGATGCGCAATTCAAAAATGATACTGAAATGATTCGCAGTACTAAACACTTTCTGTCTGATAATGCTATCGAAGCCTGCTCCTCTGACAAAACTAACAGATTTGTCGTAGTAAACTCCGCATCTTTATCTGAACGCACAGAAAATATCCTAAAGGATGTAACTAATTATTGCAAGATAGACTCCAACAATGTTACTAAAATTGAGAATCAAGCGAATGCTATCATTCGCAATACATGTAGTCATATTTTTCAAAAATCTGACTTCGAAAAATTATTAGCCTCAGGAAGTCACCCGGCATCTTTCTATGTTAAAACAAAGGACCACAAAGATAAAGATGAAGAAAATCATTACCCCCTTAGACCCATTGCATCGAGCATTGATACCCCTACCTGCAAAATTGACTGGCTAGTCACCAGAATACTAAGTCAGCTAATCCAATTTGTACACACAAATATTAAAAATTCCATCTCCCTGATCGAACAACTGAAAACTTTGAATATTGTTAGCAACCCTAATAGCACATTTATCTCACTGGACGTCATCAACTTATACCCAAGTATCCAAATCAACCATGGAATTGAGATAGTATCGAACTTTCTCAAAAACCATTGGAATAGTATCGATACTTTTTCCCTCGCTTATGATGACGTGCATAACTGTCTAAAATTCGTTTGCTACAACTATCATATACACTACAATAACATAGTCTACCGCCAAACTAAAGGCTGCCCAATGGGGGCTCGATTCTCACCACCATTCGCGATCACATACATCTACTGTATTGAACAAGAAGCCCTTGAAATCCTTGAGAAAAATTACAATAGAACTCCCCACTATTACGCGCGGTACATCGATGATATCATCCTTGGCCCTATAAATAATAATGATAGTGAAACTATAAATAGAATCACCGAAGTATTCAACTCCGTGTCCCAAGACATCAAATTCACTGTAGAAGTGCCCAATAGTAAATCACTGAATTACCTCGATGTCAGCATAGAGATCAATAATAATGAAATCGAATATAACTGGTATGTTAAAAGCATGCACTCAGGCATATCCCTAAACAAGCAAAGCTGGGTACCACACCACATAAAAACTAATTACATAAGAAATAGTAAAACTAGCGTCACCAACAGATGCTCGGATCAAAAGAAAGCAGATGAAGCTTTGTCAAAACTGAACGACAGGTTTAAGCAGAACAGTTTTTCCAACCGTGATCTTTCCAAAATTAATAATAAAAATAAAAAACACGCTGATAACAGCTACATCCCCTGCAAACTGAACTTTGTTAGTGATGCGTGTAATCGCAAATTAAATAAACTCATAAAACAATGCGACTTACCGATAAAACTCGTAAACAAACCAGGCCCTACCTTAAAAACTGCAGTTAATAGTAGAAAAAGGAATAACAAACATATGTAATGCCATATTTGCTCATTGCTACCCGATAACCGGTCTTGTTCTGACCGATATGTAGTTTATAAAATGACCTGTAAGATTTGCAACGATTTCTACATTGGCCAGACTAACCGACCTTTCTGGAAACGCTATAATGAACACAAGAGAGATGGAAAAGTTGAAACATAATGAAAAAGTTCATAACTGTGATGACGTCACAATTTCAAACTACGCAGTTGATATCATCGACACTAGCCAGAACGCCGTAGATTGCAGATTGACCGAAGCTCGCCTGATTAAGCCTCTACGCCCAAGCATCAACCGAAAACACGAGCTCCCAAATTTCTGAACACTTTTATAAGAACTCAGCTTTATTGCGGCATATTTAACCTGGGGTATCGAAACTATGTTTTATCTAAGCCCTTCAGAAGTGTCTGCGGCACGAAGCGCCGGCTGTTTTTAAATCATCATTTCATTAAAAACCGGTCAATAAATCGAAGGAGAGAATATTGGATTTTCCCTGTAATGACTAAGTCTATAGTCATAATTTTTGACATGGAATGTCTTCGGGTCATTTCCTTGCATGTTCATGCACCCTTATCTATAAAGCTAAACACATTTAGATTTGGCGAGCCTCTTAATGTCGTCAAACACAAACATTTTGAGCAACTTTATTCACATTCAACCAATGAATGTGAGAATGCTCACATACATTGTCGATCAGAAGCATGATAATGGCACATGCACATCATAGGAAATGACCTGAAGACATTCCATGTCAAAAATTATGACTTAGTAATTTTCGTTTAATCAGAGAAAACATAGAAAATATAATTCGAACCAAAAACTGCAGTCTGCGTCCCATTTGATTTACATGTGTTTTTCTTTGATCCTGTCTTACAAGAGGAGTAACTCACTAGAACTCGGCAGATGCTCCCTTCGTAATAGACATAGGGTGCACATCATTCTGTAAAAGTCTCATTTTCGTCCTCGTTCCCTGCAGAAACTGGTTCTGGCTGCCGGACTATTAGAAGGAGTATGGGAGGTATCCAATGACTTTGAATGCAATAACAGATGATCGATTTCTCAGATGATTGGTTTGTTACCAGAAAAGCACATTTTCGGCATTATATTTTGAATTACCGTCACGGACACGGGAGGCTTCAGCTTAACGCTTTCTGAGGATGAAGTCTCAATTATAGGAGTGTGATGCGGCCTTCGAGTTGTCTATGGTTGACTGACATACAACTGTCCTACCGTTTGCTCTGGCAAGCACAGCATCTGACTCGAGGTTTTTCTTGGAATCTTGAAAGTTCGTATTTTTTCGTGTCAATTTGTGGCATAATTTGCGCTTAAACTTTGTTAATAAAGCTAGAATAGGACATCTCGAACGGCTTATCTTCAGTTGTAATATAATTCGGTGTTGCTTTATTGTAATATCCATATTACCTGCGATCGGCTACTTCAATGATCTGAATAGTGGGGGTGATGAAAACATAGTCTGTTTTTGAAGAGATAACTATTCAATTGTCAAAATGAAGTATGTAAATTCTTGCTGCTGTGCTTTTCATCCACAATGCGGCTGTTACGCAGTTTTTAAAGTTGTGCTCTTCATTATTTGCGGTGTGCTAAATTTTTACTGAACATGAACATATTGTGTCTAGCAAGTTTGGTGGAAAAAGACAGCAACAAGAATGGTGATGTCGTTCATGTGTTCACCTACTTTCCTGTCAATAAATGCTTCATGAATGTTTAGGATTCATTGGATTTCACACCATTCAAGCATCGCTCTCTGAAATCGTGCCTGGTCAGAATCCCAGCGATACTGATTTGAAGCTCAAATCCAAAATAAAAATTAAGCAAGGTGGAGCATTAAAGATAATAGCAGATGCTTAGGCCTATATGAATTATGAAATTGAGTCGAGCTAGCATAATAGGGATTCTCGAAATTATGCAATATTACTATTTTTACACCAACTTTTGTATCAAATTTACTTACAATTATTATTAAATAAAAAAATAAAATATTTAAATTGCAATTTTTATCAAAGCGCGAAAACACCTCGACCCAGATTAGCACCGATTTCGCTAGGCGTCATAGAATATTTGCTCCTAATTGGCTAGTAACAAACCTGAGTGAAGGGATAGTTTCTAAGAAATCGTGTGATATAGCCGTCACTATTGACTACAAAGTTTTTGCAAGTCGATTCTGTTGCTACCAGTCCCGACGGTAATAAACATGTCTGAACAGTCACAATCATCAGTCTAGTATAAGTCCTGTTTATCTTTCGTCAGTCATTAAGAGTCGCTTTTAGTCGTTGCCAAACTTCCTACGTTTCTTGTAATACAAAATCTCAATATAAAACGTGCTTAGTAAAATAGCATGGTTTTGATACATTCTGATTGCTAAGAGAATCAAATATGTTCGCATGTTTACAGTGTGGTCAAAAATGTAGCACTAGTATCTAACAGTAAAGTACTGTGCAGTAACAGTAATATGACAATAAACATCAATAGTAAAAAAAGTTGCAGCTGAATCAATACTGATTGACATATAACATTGCAAATCATTCTGTTTCAGCCCAAAATTTCCCTCATACCTTGCTGTCGAGGGGTGAAAACTATCAGACGAAAGAGATGAACGCATTCAAGAATCAAAATGGCAAAATTATTGTCATGTATGATGATGATGAGAAAATGGCTCCTAGAGTAGCTACAGTCCTCGTACAGCGTGGATATGACAACATTTTTATGCTGTCTGGTGGACTCCGCCTTGCGAAGAAAATGTTTCCTGAAGGTCTGGTGGTCAAAGCAGCTGATAAGGAATATTTTGATGATGAAGACGTCAATTGTTTATCAATTCATCTAGACAATGCGCTTCAAACTATGTCAGGAACAAGTAAGAATTTTCTTTTTCTTTGCCGCTGATTGAGAGGATAAATTAAGTTCGAGTTAGCAGTACCACACATCTGGGTTCTTGGGTTAGGTTTTGGTTTTTGTTATTCATGTTTGTCAGCATTATTCTATGTAAATGTTGTTATTGGATCCATTTCTCTATGCCATGAGAGACGAATAATCATCATGATAATGACTTTGATAATCATGAGGAATGATTTTGCTCGGTGATAGACGTATCAATTTATGTTAGTCTATACGTAAGTAGTAAGAAAACGGCGAACACCCGACCGGCGCGCCCCCCCTCTGGAACGACAGAGGTCTGTCGTGGTGTGCCGGCCAGGTTGGTCCAGGTTCGCTGACGTCCCCCCCCTCTGGAACGACAGAATGTCGTGGTGGACTTGGGCGACCGCCAGGTTTTGTCTTGAGGCTATAGTGTGTGATGATTTTCGTGAAATCTGATGAATGTTGTGTTGAAAATGGGATGTTTCGAGTGGAAGCAGTGCTCGGATGTGAAAACGGAGGTTAGATTTGGATTCAGCGTGAAATTCTGCATCTGTATGGTGAATTTGAAAGCAATCGGAGAGAAAAAATTTCGCTGACGTCCCCCCCCCCCGGCACCGACCTTCCAACTTTGCTCCAATGGACGGATTTTGTCGTGCAATAGCTCGTTTGAAAGCTAAGAGTGAGACAAATTCACTGAAAGAAACGGCTTGTTCATATCTGTCTCTGTTTAGATGTGAGACGCCATTTAAGATTTTGGGAGATTGGCGAAAAACGACAGAGTTAGAATTTTGGACGTTTTGGGCTCTAGCGTCAAAACGAAGCATCGGATGGGAAAACGGATTTCAGATTTGGAATCAGCATGAAATTCTCTATCAACATGGTGAGTTTCAAGTCAATCGGAGAGAAAAAATTTTCAACATTTTTCGAAAAAGCGACAGAGTTAGAATTTTGGACGTTTTGGGCTGTAGCTTCAAAACGAAGCATCGGATGGGAAAACGGAGGCCAGATTCGGATTCAGCGTGAAATTCTGCATCTGTATGGTGAATTTGAAAGCAATCGGAGAGAAAAATTTTCGCTGACGTCCCCCCCCCCCCGGCACCGACCTTCCAACTTTGCTTCTAGTGGACGGATTTTGTCGTGCAATAGCTCGTTTGAAAGCTAAGAGTGAGACAAATTCACTGAAAGAAACGGCTTGTTCATATCTGTCTTCGTTTAGATGTGAGACGCCATTTAAGATTTTGGGAGATTGGCGAAAAACGACAGAGTTAGAATTTCCCAAGAAACAGCTCCAGCGGGCGAATGAAGGCTCGGATTGGTAAACGGAGGCCAGATTTGGAATCAGCTTGATGTTATTGTCCAATGAGGATCATCATCCAATGAGAATCAAGCATTTCTATATAAATAGCGAGCCTTCCACAGTGAGAATCATTCCATCGTTGAATCACACGAGTTACGGACGCACATTTTTTCTCTCTCTCTCTATTCTATTATCCAACTAAAATGGTAAGTCGCTACTTCCCTCCCTCTCCTCCCTTGAACGTAAACTTAATACAATCTTTTTCATTTTCAGGCATCTACTCCATCTGCTGCACTAGTAGGACAAAATGGAGGTCAAACGTTACAAGGTTCGCTACGATCAGATCATCTACAACTGAGGCCAGTGGAAGAAACAACCAAGGTACATAATCCTACACCGCTACAGCGTAAATTTAAACAAGTCTTGCGTTATGACGATCATAGCGTAGTACTCCAAACGGGAATGCTCCCTTCCACGGATGTCAAGATAATGCGCAATCAGTATGGGGACTACATACTGATCCCCGTGAGTCCGTACATTCGCCGCCAACTTGATATTATTGAGGAGTACGTGACATTAAATATGGACATTCCTACTCCTCTTGCTCAAGAGTGGAAGGCGCGAGATGACAAGGATACTCCCTATAGAAAGATTTGGGATGGTAATCACATTTGCCTACCGGTATCACATTGGTGTACTTACTATAAGAAGGAGGGAGATCAATCAATACCCATCAGATGTGATGAGCTCGGGGAAGGTACTTGGGATATCCTTTTCAAAGTGAATGGGCTATATTATGGTCGACACAAGGATAATAAAATAGCCTCTCTCTCCATGCATATGGAATCCATCTTATATATTCCAAAACCACCCAACGTGGACGACATAATTGATCAAATCCTTAACAGCAGTGGTACGAAGCGCAAGTCAGAGAAGAATGCTGCCTCAAAACGCAAATCAAAGAAGGAGAATTACTAGTCCTTTCCTAATTCTACCCTTTGACAATTCGCTTATGTGCTTTGAGTGTCGTAGACGTGGTCTTATTAGATACATTTTACTTCTTCGTTGCCATCATATCATTTGTGTATTTTGTCGTGAAAAGCATCGATGTAATTCTTCATTTTGTAATATGTTATAGAACGTTTCCTTAGATGTGTAAATTTCCGTTTTAGGCTTCTATCATCATTTTTATGGATTGTGAGGGTGAACCTGTACAGGAGCTCAGTGCTATTGCTATGAACAATTGGACATATCAGATTGTTAATGTCTATCATCAACATGCCAACTGCGATCCCAATGTTAATCAATGGGCGAGAAAACACATTCATGGACTTAATCTGAAATATTTGCAAGACTATGGCTTTTCTTGTGAGTGCTCTTCTTATTGACTTTAAACGATGGTTAGCTGCTTTCAATGTTATACGCATCTTTTGTAATAATCCTGGTAAGGAGAGGAAAGTATTTCCCAATCTAATCATTGATGACATTTTGCTCCCGCCTTGGCATAGTAGAGTGAATCAACATTACCATGAAGTCACGAAACGTTTTAAGGATTTGTCTGTTCCTATTTTGTCTGTTCGTTGTAGTAGCTACGTTCATAACCAATGTTTCTTTCCTCCTTACCTCAACACTGCCAAAGTCCTGTATGGTTATCATTGCTCGCTGTATGATAGTTACCAGCTGTATCTATTTTATCTCTTTCAAACCATTGATTTATAATGCATGCTTGCTACCGTTATTCAATAAATGTTACTATGAGAAGAGTTGTTTTCATGCAATGGATGGGTTAAATAAAGGGCGATCATGTCTTTCTCAAACGACTGCGGAACATTACATTTTCATGGGCAAAGTTTAAAAGGAGCTGTTTAAGATTATGTGATAAATTTTCATAAAGATGAGACCGACATCGAAGCAGTGGTCGATGATGCTAGCACTCTATTTCTAGAGTTAATGAATACATTCTCTGATAGCATTGTCATGGCGCGATTAGTTGCGAAAATTAAGTTTAGTCATTTTGGAAAGGAAGAGGTGGAAAGTCGCTCTTTCCATTTTGCTTCTTATTCAATGGAAGTGGTAGATCACCCCGAAGAATTTTTTAAAAGACATATGATAAAAATTGCTGAACGTCTTGACGCATTTAACCATCATGGCAGCAGTCTAGTGATTGAAGCGATTTCAGATATTCACATTCAACTTTCTATAAAGAAAAATTGAAGATGCAGTGGTACTTGATTGTAGCACAACTGGTTTTCGAGCTATGCCTGCTCACTCTCGAAGTATATTCCTTCTGTACATGCGTCTATTATTTAGAAAAGGCTAGCGAATTCATATCTTCAAAAAGACTTGCTATAGACATCAGTAACGGTGAAACTATGTGTTGCGATGTATGTAAGCGAAAGGATGGAAATGAAAAGCGCATCTTCAAGAGATGTAAGCATGCTTTTTGTCAACGCTGTTTTATACGCAATTGAATTCAACTTTGCAAATGTAACCACTGTGATATTGCTCATTTCGAGTGTCACTTATGTCGCAATAGTTAGTACCTATGCAAATGTGGTAAAGACAGGTTTTAGCAAAGACTAACACGGAAAATGGCGAAACGTATAATGACGAAACCTAAAAGTCAAAAGTCTTCAAAGTTTTCTTCAGCCATTCAAGCTCTCCGACGAATGAAAGCAAATCAGCGATACAATGCTATACGACATGCTAACGATAAATTCATTCGTGAAATTATTTCTCATGTGAGGAAGTTGAGGACGAAGAAATTAGCACCAAAACAACGAACGTTACTTGAGCGATATGCTACGAAATTGCGTTTCATCTCCAATCTTAAAGTCACCCTTCAAAGAAAGAGGGAAACTCTAACACAAAAGGGTGGTCTCCTTCCAGCGTTACTACCGATGCTAGCTCCTATCGTGGGCAACGTATTGGGTAATATCTTTGGCTCTAGACGTTAATTATGCAAATGTTGAATCTCAAAATATTATAATGGATTTCAGACTTCAATGTGATAAAGTTCTGACTGTATCAGGTCCATCTCATCCAGGTAAAACTGTTTTCACGCTGAATTTATTGGATAAAAGAAGGGAGTTGTTTAAGGAACCTATCAATCGAGTGATTGGGTGTTATGGTATTTATCAACCGTCGCTGTTTCAGGAATTGCAAAGTCACAACTTTATTCGAAATGAAGGAATTATTGCAGTGGATAAACTTCAGTCTAATGATGTTGTTGTATTGGATGATTTATTAAAAGAAAGTAAGAATTCAAAAGATGTTACAGATATGTTCACTCGTGCAGCACATCATAAAAGGTGCTTTATCATCTATATCACACAAAATTTGTTTCCTGATGGAAAAGAAGCTCGTACACGAAACCTGAATACACACTATTGTGCTATTTTCAAGAATCCGCGAGATAAAAGTCAATTTGAAATTTTAGCGCGACAAGTTGCACCAAGAGGATCAAAAGCCTTAATTGAAATTTTTCAAGCAGCAACTGAAAAACCACACGGTTACTTATTCATTGACTTTACGCAAGAGTGTCCGGAAGAATTTAGATTTCGAAGTGATATTTTGAAAACTCCCATGATTATCTACAAACTATGAGTTCTTATTCTCGCATGATTGTTATTCCTCAGGATGAATATGTACAATTGACTGCCATGCAGCAAGTAAAGCAACCTCTTGCAAATCAAATGTATAGGAAAGAAATAGATTATCAGCAAAATGTTCACATCAAAGATCCACATCGTGCTGTATTATTACAATCGGAAACTGTTGAGCAATTGAAAAACTTGAAGAATAAGATGCGTGACTCTGTATCGACTGCTACACCTTTAGCATCTCGCGCACATGCCATATCTCTTTTCAATAGTATTGAACCCCATCTCAATGTAAATGATAGAGGAGAAATCATTACAGATGAAAATAAAGTGATTGATGCTTCACGTTATGAAGACTTGATTCAGTATGCGACACGTAGAAAGCGCCGTCAGGGCTATGTTCCACCTGGTTGGTCATACTTTCTTAAACTATTGAAAAAGCATAATGTACCAAAATTTGCTTTGAATAATGAGACATTGAAAGAACTTGATTCAACATTGGCTACTGCTCCAATGCTTCAGACGATGAAAATGCCAACAAATTGGTTTAAGACGTCACCTGCTACATCCCCTCCCACACTCACTAAGCAAACAAGAGGAAAAACTCGACGTAGATCTACGCCACCACTACAACTAGTAAAAGGAAAACGTAAAACAGCTCCTCCCAAGAAATACATGTTCTCAGACTATTAATATGAAGCAGATGTGTTGCTTGCCATGTAATCAACCGCCAGAGGTGAATGTCGTTGTCACTTGCACTTACTGCGCTAGCTCTCACAATGAAACCCCTAAGCAATGTGAACACGATCGCAAAACCGCTAAAGCTAAATGCTGCAGTTGTTGTAAATGTAGAAAGGCAAGAAAACAAAAAGATGAAGAGGAAAAAGAGTCAGTCGTCATCGACTGAACGTTTGAAGTCAATCTATTATGATGTAAAACATCCGGCAGGATTTGCATCTATCAAGAAATTATCAAAAGCGAGTGGTCTTCCACAATCACAAGTGAAACGATGGTTAAAGGGTCAGGCTACCTATACACTCCACAAACAAGCGAAAAAGAAGTACCGCACCCGCCATTATATTGTTCATGACATCGATGAACAGTGGCAAGCAGATTTGTGTGATGTTGCCTCCATTTCAAAACATAACTCGGGTAATAATTTTATTTTAACCGTCATTGATATTTTCTCGCGTTATGCGTGGGCTCAACCTTAAAAAACTAAAGAAGGGAAAGGAGTAGCAAAAGCATTCCAAACAATTTTTCGAGAAGGTCGCATTCCAAAAAGAATTCAGAGTGATCAAGGAAAAGAGTTTGAAAATCAGCATGTGAGATTATTTGAGAGGCATGACATTGAGTTGTTTAGTGTAAAGAGTGCTCATAAAGCTGCACTCGTTGAACGTTTTAGTCGCACATTAAAAAATCGCTTGTGGCGACATTTTACTGCCAACTTGACACAAAATTGGACAAAGGTTCTACAAGATACACTCCATGCCTACAATCACTCTAACCATCGTTCTATTGGACTCAGACCAGTAGATGTAAATGCTGACAATGTAGATAAAGTGCGCGAATCATTCCAACGTAAACGCACTCATGTGAAAAGTGATGTGAAAATTGGTGATAAAGTTCGTATCTCAAAAGTGAAGAGTGTTTTTGCTAAAGGGTACCTTCCGAATTGGACAGAGGAGGTATTTACAGTATCAAGGATTGATCAAAAAGACTCTCCCACCACCTACAAGTTGAAAGATTACGACAATGAAGAAATTGAGGGTAGCTTTTACCGCGATGAGATTGAGGTAGTCACTGAAAGTGAAACATATTTGGTAGAGAAAATCATTCGATGTAAAAAACGACAAGGTGAAGAATGGTGTCTTGTTAAATGGACTGGTTATCCTTCAAGTATGAACTCTTGGATGCGTCGTGCCGACATCTTTCATCTAAGTGATCGACAGCGATTCATGCAAAGTTGTAACTAACAATGTTTAGGGTTTGAGCTATGAATCCAACTGCCTCATTTTATTCACGACCCTCCTATGTAAGTAGTGGAGGACACATTTACATCGGCGCTCGCCGCCAACGTGGAGGTAGCATAGTTGGTGCACTGAAATCTGTTGTAGCACCTCTCATATCCAATGTCGGAAGATCTTTAAAACGAAGTGTTTTAAGTAATGCCGTTGGCTTTGCTGGTGATGTTGCTAGTGATCTTTCCAGAGGTAGAAGTTTTAAGAGCAGTTTGTTGAATTGTGGGAAGGAACGCGGTTTAAAAACATTGAAGCAGACCTTTGCTGGTGTTACTCAAGGAAAGAAATCGCCTAAACGAATGAATAAAGGAAGAAGGAAACATCGCGGAGCTGGTAAGGTGCGATCTTCAGTCAAAAGGCATTCACGCAAACGTCGCAGAGGCTCTAATCATTCATCAGGCGCTAAACGACGACGCTGCCATAACTTCTAATCATGGAGTGTAAAACTTCCGGGTTTTGTTTGTTTGATCAACAAGCCATACAGACAGATATTCTTAGTTCAAGTATTGTAGATTATCATCCTCGAACAGCTGAGAATGCTGGCCCCATTGAATTTGTTATTCCTTGTGGTAGTGATGACTACATAGATTTGAGTTATGCGATGGTTGATTTGAGGTTTAGAATTCAGCAAGCAGATGGAACTGCTATTGACGATACACATAAAGTTGGACTGAACAATTTACCATTGACTACATTACTTCGCGATGTTTCTCTTACGATTGGAGAGCAGCAGGTGGAAGGTGGCCAAAGCGATTATCCCTATAAATCATATATCAATCATGTATCACAGTTTCATCCAGCAGCACAAAAAAGTCATATGGAAGCCATGGGATGGTACAGAGATGAAGCAGGAAAATTTGATGCTGAAACAAACAGTGGCTTTGTAAAGCGATCTGCTATGATTAAAGATAGTAAAGTATGTCAGCTATATGGTCCACTGAATTTAGACTTCTTTAGACAGTCAAAGATTTTACTCTGTAATACCAGCATGCGACTCAAGCTGACATTGAATAAGCCTGAATTTGCGCTGAATGCATTTGCTAAAGTTGACAATTTTAGAATTCATGTGGAAGATATTGTACTTTACATTCGTCGAGTAGTACCGAATCCAAGTGTCATTAGAGGGCATGCTGAAGGTCTTAACCGCCAAAATGCCATTTACCCCGTTCAGCATACAAAGCTTCTCACTTTTACAATTCCGAAAGATCAAAAGAGTTTCATGAAAGATGGCCTCTTTCCATCGGAAGCACCGAAGTTCCTCATGGTGGCAATGGTTGAAAATGATGCATTTAATGGTAATATAAAGAAGAATCCTTTCAATTTTAAACACAATCAGTTAAGTGAAATTGCTTTACGTGTAAATGGTGTGAGTCATCCTGGTCCACCCTACAAACCAGATTTTGCTTCGGATCAATTTATGCGCAGTTATGTTGATTTTATGGATGTCTTTGGCTTTTACAATACGGATGACACCAACGGACTGACTATGAAAGAGTTTAAGAGTGGATATACTATTTATGCATTTGATTTGACTGCTGACAGCGATATTAGTGCACCCTATCGTCAAGCGAACGTGCCTCATAATATTCGTTTGGATTTGACGTTCAAAAGAACACTACCTGAGACGATCAATGTATTAATTTATGCCGTCTTCGATTCAAATATTGAAATTACAAAGTATCGTGACGTGATTCTTCAGTATAATCGTTAATGAGTTGGTTGACTGCTGACGATATTGAAACTAAAGTACAGCGTAATGCAGACGAAGCGACGTTGAAAGCTTTCGATAATGTCTATTCGCTCGATACCTTACCACCTGCAGCAAATCACTATCCCATCTTTAGTGTGCTAAACACTCATTCGCAGAATTTAGGCGGTGAGCATTGGAAAGCGATCTTTATTGGAGAAGACCGACGTGGTGAACTATTTGACTCTCTTGCTCAACCTCCAAATATACCAACACAACAGTGGTTGAGAAAACATACGCGTCAATATCAACGAAATGAACGCATACTACAACATCTACTTTCATCAACGTGTGGTGCTTTTTTACTGTACTTCATCTTAAAACGTTTACATGTATCTCGATTTGTATCTGTTATTCAAAACTTTTCATGTAATCCATCCTCTAATGAAAAAATGATTTGTAAGTTCTATCATGATTTGAAATAAAGACATCATGTTGGAAAAATTGTTTTTTATTTTACAATCCGCTGGGTACGTACATACTCGATGAGATAGTCTAGGATCACATTTGCTTGTACATGAGATTTTAGTCCAGTAATGATCACTTTACTATTATGAAAGATTGCAACATGCACAGGCAACCAACAACTAATGAGAGCTGCAGGAAAAAGTTCGGGTTCATAACACAAATTGTAACTGCTGGTACGAATCTTCAAAAATGATACACTTTCACTCAATTGAGTAGAGATCACCATATTGTCCACAGTCAGATTCGACATCACACACCTCTCCCTCTTCCATATCCGACGTAGTAGTCTCTGTAGCTTTAAGCGCATTGACTGCGCCGATGAATGAGAAAGGGCGCCGAGAATCTGTACAGTTCCACTTGGGAAGAGTTGAAGATTCCGTGAATTGTTCATCTTCACCACTAACATTTGAGGTCGACCCGGGTAATACTTGCTGTTTGGAAGGTGTTGGTGTAATGTTGTGAGATCGATTTTGGTGTAGAGTCTGAAGCGACGGAGAATGTTGACGATGGTGTAGCGATGGCGCTTCATGATGAAAGAATGAGTAAATTGAGCGATGCACCTTCCTTTTATACTTTTCCCAACTACCTTGATGAAATGTGAAGTTAGTATGGAGTTGGGAATGATAGAGTTGAATTCGCCGTTTGTTGACGCGCAACCAGATGCGATTTCCAATACGTGAATGTCTTTTCATATAGAAGTATTTAAAATCCTTCATGATATGATGTAGAGATTGAAAATGACGATAAGATAAAACAAACTCTCTTCTCACATTTCCAGTTGAATCTTTGAAATAGACGTTTCGATCATGATCCGTTTCAATACGTTGTAGGGAATCTAATGTCCAACTCATGGTGCGTGGTAGTCATGTCTGATTAAGATTTGCATAGTAGGGCGATGAACTCACGACGAATAAATGTCATGATGGAGCGATGTATGTATCTTCTATACTTCTCCCAATTGTATTTGCGAAATGAGAAACAGTTTGCGGAATGAGAATGGCAGATTTGAATTTCATTTCTGTAATGTTGAAGCCAAACTTGATCACCCAAGGAGATGAATCTTAATGTTTCAAAATATTCCAAATCCCTCATGATATCATTGAGGTTGACAAATTGTCGCCATGTTAATGTAATACCTCTTGATGTATGACCATGAGAATTTTTGAAGTGTACGTTTCCATCACGATCAACTCTGATATATTGTAGAGAGTCCAAAATCCAAGTCTTCATGATGTTATGCAAAGTCGCAGATCAGCAATATAAAAATGTCGTTTTATCATATTTTGCTTAGCAATGCGGCTACAAAGAGATTTGCTAGTAATCGAGCCGCACTCTTCTACTCCTATTGATCATACACAACAGCTAAATGGAAAGTGGGAAGTGGGTGTCACTCAACTTGTTCATAGCAACTGTGTCTATACTTTTGATCATGAGGTGATGACTATTAATATGAGACGCACAGCTGCTTACCAATGTGAAAAGGGGTGCCGAGTATACATTCCACAGTGGCCAAAGAAAGATCTCTTATCATGTAAAAAGTTTATATATGATTTCCTGAATAAAGCGTGTAAACATATTGTCCAATTTACTCCGCACAATGATGATCATAATTATGTACATCATGTAGTTGAGAAAGATTGGATTGTTGGTTTAAGTCCAAGTTTAAGAACTGATTTAGGTTACCTCGCTAGCGTCTTAACAAGCTATGATAATTATAACGTTAATTACCACCCAAGTGGTCATAAACAGTTAACATCGAGAGGAAGCTTATTATGTAGATCTTATTCCAAAAAATGAGAAGACGTTGATGAAGAAGATTGCGATTAAGCCAAGAAAGACAAACATGACTCCTGAAACATTATTGAAGAAATTTAATTATCTCCTTCGAGTTGATGGTAAACAAGTGGCAACATTGACTTATATCAAATCATCTAATCATATTACAATAAGTAAATTAAATGATGATGATCTAGTATTAGTTTGTTCAAAAGATTTTCATCAGTTCTTACGACATCGTTCTGCAGCTGTTCATGGAAAATTTGATGTGCAACATTTACCATGTGAAAGGTCAAATCAATTTGATACAGAATGGACCGCATCTTTATACAGAAAGTGTGTAGAGCCTTTAGGTGGTATCTTACATGAAACAAGAGTGTTGATGCCTCGCATTATTACTTCAGTTAAATTGGTTGTAGATTATTTAAATGAAGTGATTAATGACCAACATATTTCATTTTCTGAAAAAGAAGGTGTTTTGTCTCTCACTATAAGTGGAAAAGGTATTGAACTAATTATGGATAAAACTCTAATGGACATTTTGGGTTTTGATCAAAATATCTTTAAAAGTGGTACTGTAACCAAAGCTAGCGCAGGCATGTCACTATCGCGTCGTATTAACTATTTTCAGATATATTCCAATATTGGTGAAGATGTACGTGTGGGAGATGTTGAAGCTCCATTGCTAGCAATGATACCATACCAGCCAAAGAGCTGCAGTATTTTATCTGAGCATACTTTCAAGAAAGTGCATTATACAAAGCTGAAATCAAACTACATCCCACAAATTGATATTGCCATTTATGACGATGCTGGTGCGTTGATTCCTTTTCATAAAGATGCTGTGACAAGTATCACACTCCATTTCCGAATGAAGAGTTAATGCAAAAGTATGCTAATATATTTTTCCAATGTGAATAATATGGAAAGTGAAAATAAGGACTCGTTTCTAATCTACTTGCCCAGTAATGCTTCTATGAATAAATTTCCCAAAAATAAACCATCAGACTATCGAGTAGAATTAAATCGCCCACTACATTTAGAAGGTGAATGGGATGTTGGCGTTTCTAGTATTTGCTATGATAGCAATATTCAGAATGTGAATGATGTGGAAGAAATGATATTGACTCCTCGCGCCCATAATGGAATAACGATGAATAATGCATTCCAGTTCCCATACAATTTAACGTCAGATGGAAAGTGGAACTATGAATGGATTCAGATAAAATCAGATTATTATGAACCATTTGGGAATGAGAAAATTATTAAGGCATTCAACAGTGGTAATACTTCCATCATGAAGAATAAGGATCAGAAAGTTTATGAGTTTACTATCTATCATTGGAGTGGGAGACCGTTCCTTCGCTTTCATTCTTTTACTAAAGGTCTTACACTGAGGTTGGATAATGAATCGAATTGTAGAATTGTAGAATTGTAGAATGCGAAGAACGCATCATTTTGAAAAAGCGTGGTGTTCAACCTTTATCACTTATTGAGTTAGTAAAACGATGGAATGAGACTGTGGGTATGAAGTATGGAGAGAAAATTATGGCGGACAAAAATAAGTTGGTCATTCAGAAATATAATGACAAACTTACAGTTTATTTCTCTCCAACCTTTCGTCATTTTGTAAGACATTATACATCTATTATTGGAAGCGGTCTGGTGTATGCTTCTCATGAATATCACACTAAAGCTGATTCAGTTAATGATGAATGGTGGGTGGACATCTATGGTGATCGCATCAAGAAAATTTACCAGTCTTATCAAGAATCTAAAGTTGCTATCAATATAATGCCGCGTCTATATCATGCAGTTGAAAGCTTCATTCATGTAGTAAATCCTTATATACAACAGAAGTTGAAGCATGTGATGAAAAGTAAATATGATGTAAAGACACACCACATTTCGTTTTCAATTGAAAATCAACGCGTTGTTCTGAAACTGGGTGATGACATTCAATGTCAATTGACTAAGAATTTGAAAAAACTTTTTGGTTTTTCAATGCTACAAACTGTGTTTACTGCTGCGCATACGATTGGTATAGAAACAGCAATGACACTTGATAAACATGAACAGCACCTTTACATTCAAAGTGATTTGATTCTACCTATTTCTGTTGGTGAGAAAAAAGAATACATTTTACGTGATTTCATTCATGATAAAGACGCTTCATATGGAATAGTCGAGAAGATGTTTGAATCTATTTTCTATCATCCCGTCGTCAAACAAACTATACCCTCTATTGCTATCAAAATTACCAATGGTTTACAAGAGTGCATCCATGTGAAAGATACTATATCCCTCGTAACTTTAGTGTTTCGGAAAACAAAGTGAAGTCATTGTGATATGTTTATTGAAATAAAAATATGTGTATGAAAAAGTCTTTTCACAGATATAGGGGAATGGGCTGACTGTAGGCATATATTCACAAGGAAGAAACGATCTCATGCGATACATAAAACAGCAATGTTTATCTACAGAAATCAACATGAAAATACTAAGTTAAGGATGATTATGCTAAGACGTCTCCTGAATGTGGTAGTGTGAGTTTAATTCTTTTGGGTGGTGGTATGTTTGTGTCAGGATGTCCATGTGGAAGAGATGTGTTATGTCCTATCCAACACCTCTTATCCTCCCATGCTGAAAGCGCCCGTTTCCTAAAAGTATGAGTTTTGATCTCATGCGACTTAGATTTTAAGATTGTCATATTGACAAACGTTATATTTTTTATTTCTATAGGCTTCCCTGAAATTTTTACGTTTCATGTTAGAGACCAATGATCTTGATATGCCTTTAGCGCG